>OX608073.1:196013796-196018796 GCA_951509635.1 Eupeodes luniger | reverse complement strand
CAGTGTTTCAAAAAAGCCAACAACCAAACTGAAACAAAGAAGCCAACTCTGAATTGCTATGGTTGCGGAGCAGCAGGATATTGCAGAACAAATTGTCCTACATGCAGCAATAAAAATGCTAACAGCCCAGCTATGTTAGATTTCAACCTGGTTGAATCAACAGTCATGGGAAGAAATGTTCCAACTGTTGACATCAACATAAATGGTCTAAAAGGTGAAGCTTATATCGACACAGCAGCTAGAACAAGCGTCGCAGGTGCACGTTTATACGAACAGCTGGTTAGAAAAGGTTGTCCTTTCCAAAAAGTGAACGCAGAAGTTACCTTGGCTGACGGAGTTCCGAGAAGACAGATTGTTCACTCTACGGTGGTAGATATCATCATCGGAAAAAGATTACGAAAAATTCGTTTCATTGCGTTACCACAAGCTAAAGGAAATCGTACTTTACTTGGGATAGACTTCCTGGAACAATGTGGAATAGTTCTGAACATCGCGCAGAGAGCTTTCCATTTCGTTGATGACCCGGATAAAGTTTTTGATTTCAAGCTTGCAAAATGCTATTCACCAAAAACCTCAATTAATAAAGTACTTGAAAGCCACTCTGAGCCTTCAACGTCTAAGCCAAGTTATCACAAAACATTGGACAATGATGACAAGCTAAAGAGGGTTTCCGCATATCTTGCTTGGTTTGAAAGCCATGAGGCTCTGAGTCCTATTGGCAACACTCCAAAACGAAAAAGAGATAATGATTACTCACCTCACGGAATTCAAGCTATCTTCTCAGATGCTGTTCCTCAAGAGATGAGAACACCCGAAAAAGGCAACAATGACCTCTTTACCGAACCGAAAAAGGTAAATACAAATATTGAAGACTGGTTCATACTCAATTCAATTGACATTACACTGCGTCCGGAAGAAGGATTCAACATAGATCCGCCAGAAAAATTAAAACTCGAAACGATACTGAAAGAGCAAAACGATTTATTTGGTGAGATTACATCCCCTATACCGTTCGTTGAACACAAAATCAACACCGGAACTCATGAACCAATTTCAAATGCTCCGTACAGAATTTCACCTGCTAGAAAAATCCAGCTTAAAAACGAAATTGAAGATATGTTGCGAAAAGGTATTATCGAAGAGAAGGAATCGCCTTGGGCTTTCCCAGTTGTTATGGTTCCTAAGAGTGATGGCAGCATACGGGTCTGCATAGACTACCGGAAGCTAAATGCTATAACAATACCGGATAAGTATCCACTCCCACGAATCGATGACCTTCTGCATGCAGCTAAAAGTACACCATTTATGTCAACGTTGGATCTTCGTTCTGGATACTGGCAGATACAGGTAGCAAAAGAAGATCAATCCAAAACCGCTTTTATCACGCCTTTTGGAAGTTATATCTTCAATCGAATGCCGTTTGGATTGCGGAACGCACCAACAACATTTCAGCGATTAATTGATAAATTTCGAAACGGTCTGCCGCAAATCTTGATTCTTGCCTACCTTGATGATATTATTATCTGTTCAGAAAGCCTAACAGCACACTTGAAAGACTTACAAAAAGTTTTCGAACGTTTAAAACAATTCGGATTTCATCTTAACCGTGAGAAATGCAAATTTTGCTGCTCAGAAGTTAAATATTTGGGTCATGTTCTGACACCAAATGGATTCAAAGTCGATTCCGCCAAGACAGATGCCATTCTATTACGTCCTGCACCTAAGAATCAGAAACAAGTATTATCTTTCTTACAAACCTGTTCGTGGTATAGAAGATTCATTCCAAATTTTGCTGACGTATCAAAGCCTCTGTCAAACTTAACGAAAAAGAACTTTGCCTGGAAGTGGGAACTAGAAGAACAATATGCTTTCGAGAAGCTCAAAAGACTCTTGACATCCTCTCCAATTCTACAACAGGTCAAAGAAGATATTCCATTCATACTGAAGACCGATGCCAGCAGCTATGCTATCGGTGCTGTTTTACTCCAGGGGGAGAAGGAAATGGAACATCCAGTTGAATATGCAAGTCGTTTACTTTTACCTGCAGAACGCAATTACTCTACAACGGAACGAGAAGCGCTCGCTGTAGTATGGGCAGTTGAAAAATTCCGAGGGTACATCGAAGGTTCTGAGGTAAAAATATTAACTGACCACCAGCCTTTAAAATGGCTGATGTCCTTAAAATCTCCTACCGGAAGACTCGCCAGATGGGCACTTCAACTACAGCCGTATAACATTGAAATTGGCTATAATCCAGGAAAACATAACGCCGTTGCCGATACTCTTTCCCGACCACCATGTCCTGACAAAGATCATATAGAGAAGGACTGTGTCATCTGTTCAATAGAGGTAGATATACCAAGACGAGGATCGAAGGAAATAAGAGACGAACAACTAGCTGATCCGGATTTGAAAACAATCATCGATTCCTTCGAAAAT
Organism: Eupeodes luniger; assembly: GCA_951509635.1. Taxonomy (NCBI): domain Eukaryota; kingdom Metazoa; phylum Arthropoda; class Insecta; order Diptera; family Syrphidae; genus Eupeodes; species Eupeodes luniger. Next base: position 196,016,357 of record OX608073.1, on the reverse strand, counting down.
AACGATGATAATGTACTTCGTTGGACCAATCGTGGATACATGATAGTTGATGGTGTCTTATATCGATATTGCTCAGAAGAAGACTCCGAAAATGGTCAACTTGTTGTTCCCAAAACAATGAAAGCAATGATGTTGAAGAAATACCATGATGATTCTACAGCTGGACACTATGGTGTTGAAAAGACATTAGCTCGTATCTCTAGCCGTTACTATTGGCCAGGAATGAGATCTGACGTAGCCAATCATGTCAAAGTTTGCCTTGAATGCCAACGCTACAAATCTTCAAATTTGAAACCAGCCGGCTTATTGCAAACAACACCAAGCAGTCAAAGATTTGAAATCATAGCAGTAGATCTTTTTGGACCACTTCCTGCAAGTACCAGTGGTCATCAATGGATACTGATTGTGGAAGATGTATGCAGTCGTTGGGTAGAATTATTTCCGTTAAAAGAAGGAACTGCCGCAAATTGCGCACTTACCTTATTAAATGAAGTTTTTTTGCGTTATGGTGTTCCACGACGACTCCATAGCGATAATGGAACTCAATTTATATCTGCTCTAATGCAGAAACTCACCTTTTGTTTGGGGATAAAACAATCGTTTACTCCTGTTTATCACCCAGAAGCAAACCCTGTCGAAAGGAAGAATAGAGACTTGAAGGCACAACTATCTATTTTAGTTGGGAACGAACATACTTCATGGAATCTTAAACTTCCAGCCATACGATTCGCGATGAACACCGCAAAGTGTGAAAGCACTGGGTTTTCACCATCATTTTTAACATTTGGACGCGAATTACGTACTCCAGATGAAGTTAACCACGATTTAAAAGCCATCATTCAATCAGAAAACTTTGTGCCACAGATAACTCCACACTTACTCAAACTGGCCGAAACCTTAAAAGAAGCAAAGGAATCATCTGAGAAATCTCAAGATAAAAACAAAGTTTATGCAGATAAAAAACGAAGACCTACTGATAAATTCGAAATTGGCGATAAAGTTCTCGTCAAAACACACCCTATAAGTCAGTCATCGAAAGGTTTTACGTCCAAGTTGGCTCCAAAAAGAGATGGGCCATATATAATCTCCGCAAAGAAGGGTTCCACTACTTTCACCATTGCAAAAGAAGATGATCCAACAGTACCATTGGGTACTTACCATGCATCGATGCTCACACGTTTTTCGGGTGGTTCAAGTGAACTACCTACTCCTAATCCTATTATATCTTTCAGAAAAAGAGGTAGACCTGCCAAGAAGATTAATCCCAGTACGAAGAAGAACAACCCTAGTCCATGTAATAAGAAAAGGATTACTGATTCTCATACTTCACCAGATCCTGCCACATTCTCGGGACGATCCATGAGGCAGAGGGGGAGATTGTAACACCCATCTTACATCAACATCCTAACATTTATTATTTTTTTAAAACAACATTAATAATTTTGTAACACGCATAATCATTTTTTTCACACCAATGTATGTAACGTAGTATATTTTTTTTTCACACCACTGTAAATAAAAATTGTAACAATTGTAACAGTAAAAGACTCCAGCTCAGAGTATAAAAGGCGAAGCAAAATTGTAACATCAAGCATTCGTTGGAATAAAGTTGTTGAGTAAACATACAACGCTAGTTGGAGTTGCTTTTCATTTCTTTTCTTTCAAAGTTTGCTTTCTTCCTAAATTTTTTTCCTATTAGTCAGTAGACAAGCTGAACTCGTTTGGTCGCTTGGCTCTGACAGCTTTTTAGAACTAGAGATCTCTTCGAACCAGTAGACAGGCTGAACTCCTTTGGTCGCCTGGCTCTGGAACACTTTCGTGCTCAAATTATCCGCTGTGGCAGCGCACTTACACTCACACACACACACACACACTGTTGCGTACAACAACAACGCTTCAATAATAATAATAATAATAATAATAATAATAATAATAATAATAATAATAATAATAATAATAATAATAAAAATAATAATAATAATAATAATAATAATAATAATAATAATAATAATAATAATAATAAAAATAATAATAATAATAATAATAATAATAATAATAATAATAATAATAATAATAATAATAATAATAATATTAATAATAATAATAATAATAATAACAATAATAATAATAATAATAATAATAATAATAATAATAATAATAATAATAATAATAATAATAATAATAATAATAATAATAATAATAATAACAATAATAATAATAATAATAATGAGAGAATGCAAATTGGCTAGCAGAAGAGCAAGTAGAAGTAGGCAATGTTACATCAATGAGTCAAGACGAAGTTACGACGGAGGAAATTAAGGAAGCTGTTCATCAAACAGAAAATTGGAAGGCACCAGGACCAGATAAAATACACAACTTCTGGATAAAAAATTTTTCAGTGCTGCATACCCATATTGCAAGGTGTTTCTCAGATATATTCCTTCAACCAGAGAATATACCTAGCTCGCTAGCAATAGGAAATACATATCTTCTGCCTAAAGGTGGAGATGGAAGTGACCCTGCCCAGTATCGCCCAATAACTTGCTTGAATACAATATACA
>OX608073.1:195848796-196008796 GCA_951509635.1 Eupeodes luniger | reverse complement strand
TGGAATTTGAAGTTTGATGGTACACCAGAGAACTTGTCTGTTGAAGACTTTATCTTCCGGCTTGAGACATTGCAAAAACAATATAATTGTCCTTGGTCTGAAATTCTTAAACAACTTCATCTCACACTTACAGGTGATGCCGCAACCTGGTATTATCAATTTCATAAAACCAATCACTTACCAGATTGGCCATCAATGCGTGAAGCATTATTGCTTCATTATAGAAGTTGTAAGTCAGATAACCAAATATTGAGAGAATTGTCGGATAGAAAACAAGGTTTATCTGAATCTTGTGATAAGTATTTTGCTGCTATTATGAAAATAAAAGCACAATTAAAAATATCGTTACCAGATAGTGAATTGATCAAGATGGTAAAAGGTAATCTTAATGATAGGATTGGTCCTTTGGTTTACCCAAGTCAATTTTCTCTCTCGATCAACTTAGGTTTGTGTGTAAGGAAGCAGAAAATACTTCCCTATACACAGTTCTCATTCGAATAGACAATTTAGGCCAGCTCATAGTGTACATGCCAACGAAATATTTTATGATGACAATGCTCAGATACACTATGAAGATAATATCGCAGCTATGCAATATATTAACAACAATCGGCCTAGACCACCTAATAAAGTTCTTACATGTTGGAACTGTAAGGTAGCGGGACATTTATATTGGGAATGCCCATTTCCGAAGCAAAATATCTTCTGCTTCAAGTGTGGAGAAGAAAATTTTATAGTTGCGAATTGTCCTAAGTGTAAACAGAAAGACGGACAGAAGAACGTGATTCCAACTGGGGAATCGCGTTCGAAACAACAACCTGAATTATAGAATCCCCAAATTTAGTAGCAAACGAATCAAAGAAAGATAGTAATGAAAAGAGAGTTACTATTTTGGAGAGAACTGCAAAAGAGGTAGATGAAGACTTTGGTATTAAGAAGGATAATAATAAGTTTAGCTATGTAAAACCCTTACATATTAGGATAAGAGAATATAACGAAGCTAAAAAAAGAAATTCTTTTTTTCAGAGGCAAAGTTAAAAATAAAATACTTAAAACTAGACTTAGATATAAATGAAGGAAACAAATAAAAAGCAACTTATTATCTACTATAATAGATGTCTCTGGTGATCCCAGGCCTTATGCTAAAGTAAAAATAGCTAATAAGGAAATTTTAGGTCTACCTGATAGTGGAGCAAGTGTAAGTATACTTGGAAAGGGATGCAAACATTAAGTTAACGAACTTAAGGTTCAAATTATACCATTTATGTCTAATGTAAAAACAGCCGATGGCAAGGCGCAATCAATAATTGGAAAAATAAACTTAGAAGTGGAATATAAAAACTTAAAACGAATCATAACCTTTTTCTTAGTTCCTAGTCTGGATCAAGAACTTTATCTTGGCGTCGATCACGGAGGGTATTCAATCTTGCACCTGGAATTATAAGCGAAATTAAAATAACAGATGCAAAGGTAACTTCAGATACTCACCAATTGTCTCCCGATTGGACACAGTCAAACAGAAGTTCCGGTGTTATACCAGGTACGGCCTCGGAAAAACGACCCTTGTCGAGCACGTCATCGAGACCGGAGAGGCGGTTCCAGTGAAGCAGCGTCACTACCCTGTCTCCCCAGCGATACAAACCCTGATGTATGCCGAGATAGACAGGATGTTGAGCCTTGGAGTTATTGAGGAGAGCGAAAGCCCATGGAGTTCGCCAGTGGTCCTTGTACAGAAACCCGGGAAAAATCGTCTGTGCCTGGACTCACGAAAGTTGAATGCCCTCACGAAAAAAAATGCGTATCCTCTCCCCAATCTCGAAGGTATCTTCAGTCGTCTTCGTGATACTATTTTTATAAGTAGTATCGATCTCAAAGACGCATTTTGGCAAATACCGCTGGAAGAGCGGAGTAGAGAAAAAACTGCTTTCACAATACCGGGTCAGCCCTTGTACCATTTTACGGTCATGCCTTTTGGTCTGTGCAATGCAGCCCAGAGGTTATGTCAGTTAATGGACAAGGTCATTCCCTCAAGGTTACGGGATCGTGTCTTCGTCTACCTTGATGATCTTCTCGTCATCGCTCCGGATTTCAAGACTCACATCGCACTGTTGGACGAAGTGGCTGCGTGCCTCAACAAAGCTGGTCTTACCATCAACGTTTCGAAGTCAAAATTTTGCTTCAAGGAATTGAAGTATCTGGGCTTCATCTTTGGTGGTGGGAACATCAGGACAGACCCCGCTAAAGTTGAGGCGATCGAGAATTTTCCTATTCCAAAAACGGCAAAACAGATTCGCAGACTGCTTGGTATATGGTTTAGCAGGATGGTACCGTAGGTTTATCCGTGAGTTTTCGACCCTGACGGCTCCAATCACGGATACACTGAAAAAAAGTAATACAAGATTTAAAATGACAAATGAAGCTCTGGAGGCATTTGGAGAGTTGAAGAAAGCTTTGGCAGCTGCACCGGCTTTAACACACCCTAATTTCGAAAAAAGGTTTTTATCCAATGCGATGCGTCAAATACAGGTGTAGGAGCGGTACTCTACCAGTTAAACGATGCGGATGAAGAAACACCTCTTTCATTCTTTTCTTAAAAATTGAATAAGTGTCAAAAAAATTATAGCGTGACTGAGAAAGAATGAAAGTGTCAAAAAAATTATAGCGTGACTGAGAAAGAATGCCTGGCAGCGGTACTAGCTATTCAAAAATTTAGGCCATACGTCGAAGGAATGATATTTACAGTCATCACTGACCATTCCAGCCTTAAATGGCTTATGAGCTTAAAAGACTTAAGCGGAAGACTTGCGCGATGGAGTTTACAGCTCCAAGGTTTTTCGTTTGATATTGAACATCGTAAAGGTAGTTTAAAAGTGTGTCCCTGATGTGTTGTCTAGAATGTGTATGGATGTCGAGAGTATAGACTTTGAAAATATAGCACCACTGATAGATCTTCAATCACCAGAATTCAAATCTGAAGAATATGCTTCTTTAATTAAGACCATTCAGGAAAACCGAGAGCGTTTACTTGATTTAAAAATTGAAGACAACTATGTATATAAGCGAGCGTTTTCATCAAATCAAGTTGCGACTGCAGTCGAACATAATTGGCGGTTATGGGTACCTTCAGCCATTACTAATAATGTTATTGAGCGTGCACATAATCCACCTCAAGTCGCTCATGGCGGAGTAGCGAAAACGCTTCAAAGAATTCGCGAATATTTTTACTGGCCGAACATGTCAGTCCAAATACGCTAATATATTTCCAAATGTGATATCTGTACTCAGTGTAAGCCGTCTAATCAAATCTTACGTCCACCTATGTCTAGCGAGTTTAGCGTCGATCGTCCGTTTCAAAAGTTATATATAGACTTTTAAGGTCCGTATCCACGTTCTAAGTCTGGTAACTGTTTTGTTTTTGTCGTCCTCGACCATTTGTCTAAATTTGTTTTCTTAAAGTCCATGAAAAATGCCAATTCTTCAAACGTTATTAAGTTTTTACAGGAAAATGTTTTCCACATGTTTGGTGTTCCGCAAATTATACACTCTGACAATGGCAAACAGTTTTTGTCAAAGGATTTCCAGAATCTTATGAAGTCCTATGGAATTCGACACTTCAAAACTGCGAACTACTCACCACAGTCGAATGCGTCAGAGAGAGTGAATCGCACACTTCTAGCTGCCATTCGGTCCTATCTTAAGGATGACCAGCGCGAATGGGATTTTCATTTAAGCGAAATATCTTGTGGTCTTAGGAGTGCCGTACACTCTTCAACTGGTGTGACACCATATTTTGCACTCTTCGGCGTAAATATGATGACCCATGGTAGTTGTTACGAGTTAGCTCAAAAACTGAACTCAGTCGAAGATGGTGAAGTCATAACTCTCTCAAGACAGGTCAAATTACAGAGTTTGCGAAATAAAATCAAAGAAAGTATCGCTAAAGCAGGAGAGAAAAGTGCGCAAAAATATAACACACGAACTCGCAAAGTACGATTTGTACCAGGTCAGGAGATATTCCGAAGGAATTTTGTCCTTAGCGATAGCTCAAAATATTTGAGTGCTAAACTGTGTCCTAAATTTGTTAAGTGTAGAGTCATTAAACCCGTTGGCAAAAATTTATATGAGTTAGAGAACTTATCAGGAAAATCAATCGGTATTTTCCACGCTAAAGACATCAAACAGTGAAACGAATGATAACCTTGTACTCGTTTGCTCAACTCTCAACCTGTAGCTACTTTCATGTTTTATAAGTATAAATGATGATTACATAAACTATATTTCTTATTTCAACCTATGATATTTCTATTATCCATTATATACTATTAGTTACTTGTTTAATATTGTTAACATTTTATTTTATATGTTAATTTATTCATCAAAACAGTGAAGTCCTTCAGACCCTGTGATATTTATGTTAATTTATTATTAGGTTAAGATTGCAATATTAGGCTTAGGTTATTATAGTATTTATTTATTATGTTCAAATTTACTAATTTATTCAGTTTTAGGTCATTTACTAAGTTATTTATTTTATATGTCCTCTTAAATCATTTATTTATCTGTTAATTTATTTTTATGTTAAATTATTTATCTGTTAATTTATTTATTTATCCTTTTTTTTGTTAATTTATTTATATGTTAATTTATTCAATTGTTAATTTATTTATTTAATTGGTAATTTAGTTATTTGTATGTTAATTTATTTCTTTATATGTTAATTTATTTATTTGTTATTTTACTTACTCGTTAGTATATTTATTTATTTATTTAATTATATGTTAATTTATTTATTTATTCTAATTATTTGTATACTTATTTGCCTATTAATTCATTTATTTAATAATTTTTTTTGTTGATTTAGTTATTAAACAGTTTTCATTTCTGTGCCCATCTGGGCCACCTAGAGGGCTGAAATTTCAGGATTGTGATCTAGGAATCATTCCCTTTCCATTTCTGTGCCTATCTTTGAGTAAGACCAATTTTACAACAAGTTATGGACAAAATGCATGTTCAATTGTGATCTAGGAATCATTCCCTTTCCATTGATGTGCCTATCTTTGAGTAAGACCAATTTTACAAAAAGTTATGGACAAAATGCATGTTCAAACTTTAAATACGAATATCTCGCTTAATATGCGTCCCAGAGTATCAAAATTCGGCACCTAGAGGGCAATTTTTGAACTCCATTATTTCTCGATCTAGACCACCTAGAGAGCTGAAATTTCAGGATTGTGATCTAGGAATCTTCCTCTTTCTATTTCTGTGCCTATCTTTGAATAAGACCAATTTTACAACAAGTTATGGGCAAAAATCCAGGTTCAAACTTAAAATGCGAATATCTCGCTTCATATGCGTCTAAACCCATTAAAAGTCGGCACCTAGAGGGCAATTTTTGAACTCCATTATTGCTCGATCTAGACCACCTAGAGGGCTGAAATTTCAGGATTGTGATCTAGAAATCCTCCCCTTTCCATTTCTGTGCCTATCTTTGAATAAGACCAATTTTACAACAAGTTATGGGCAAAAATCCATGTTCAAACTTAAAATGCGAATATCTCGCTTAATATGCGTCTAAACCCATTAAAAGTCGGCACCTAGAGGGCAATTTGTGAACTCCATTATTTCTCGATCTAGACCCCCTAGAGAGCTGAAATTTCAGGATTGTGATCTAGGAATCCTCCCCTTTCCATTTCTGTGCCTATCTTTGAATAAGACCAATTTAACAAAAAGTTGTGGACAAAATGCATGTTCAAACTTTAAATACGAATATCTCGCTTAATATGCGTCCCAGAGTATCTAAAGTCGGCACCTAGAGGGCAATTTTTTAACTCCATTATTTCTCGATCTAGACCACCTAGAGGGCTGAAATTTTAGGATTGTGATCTAGGAATCATTCCCTTTCCATTGCTGTGCCTATCTTCGAGTAAGACCAATTTTACAAAAAGTTATGGGCAAAAATGCATATTCAAACTTTAAATGCGAATATCTCGCTTAATATGCGTCCCAGAGTATCAAAAGTCGGCACCTATAGTGCAATTTTTGAACTCCATTATTTATCAATCTAGACCACCTAGAGGGCTTAAATTTCAGGATTGTGATCTAGGAATCATTCCCTTTCCATTGCTGTGCCTATCTTTGAGTAAGACCAATTTTACAAAAAGTTATGGACAAAATGCATGTTCAAACTTTAAATACGAATATCTCGCTTAATATGCGTTCCAGAGTATCAAAAGTCGGCACCTAGAGGGCAATTTTTGAACTCCATTATTTATCGATCTAGACCACCTAGAGGGCTTAAATTTCAGGATTGGAATCATTCCCTTTCCATTGCTGTGCCTATCTTTGAGTAAGACCAATTTAACAACAAGTTATGGGCAAAAATGCATGTTCAAACTTTAAATGCGAATATCTCGCTTAATATGCGTCCCAGAGTATCAAAAGTCGGCACCTATAGGGCAATTTTTGAACTCCATTATTTCTCGATCTAGACCACCTAGAGGGCTGAAATTTCAGGATTGTGATCTAGGAATCCTCCCCTTTCCATTGCTGTGCCTATCTTCGAGTAAGACCAATTTTACAAAAAGTTATGGGCAAAAATGCATGTTCAAACTTTAAATGCGAATATCTCGCTTAATATGCGTCCCAGAGTATCAAAAGTCGGCACCTATAGGTCAATTTTTGAACTCCATTATTTCTCGATCTAGACCACCTAGAGATCAGGATTGTGATCTAGGAATCATTCCCTTTCCATTGATGTGCCTATCTTCGAGTAAGACCAATTTTACAAAAAGTTATGGGCAAAAATGCATGTTCAAACTTTAAATGCGAATATCTCGCTTAGTATGCGTCTAAACCCATTAACAGTCGGCACCTAAAGAGCAATTTTTGAACTCCATTATTTCTCGATCTAGACCACCTAGAGAGCTGAAATTTCAGGATTGTGATCTAGAAATCCTCCCCTTTTCATTTCTGTGCCCATCTTTGAATAAGACCAATTTAACAACAAGTTAATGGCAAAAATCCATGTTCAAAATTAAAATGTGAATATCTCGCTTAATATGCATCTAAGCCCATTAAAAGTCGGCACCTCGAGGGCAATTTTTGAACTCCATTATTTCTCGATCTAGACCCCCTAGAGGGCTTAAATTTCAGGATTGGAATCATTCCCTTTCCATTGCTGTGCCTATCTTTGAGTAAGACCAATTTTACAAAAAGTTATGGACAAAATGCATGTTCAAACTTTAAATACGAATATCTCGCTAAATATGCGTCCCAGAGTATCAAAAGTCGGCACCAAGAGGGCAATTTTTGAACTCCATTATTTATCGATCTAGACCACCTAGAGGGCTTAAATTTCAGGATTGGAATCATTCCCTTTCCATTGCTGTGCCTATCTTTGAGTAAGACCAATTTTACAAAAAGTTATGGGCAAAAATGCATGTTCAAACTTTAAATGCGAATATCTCGCTTAATATGCGTCCCAGAGTATCAAAAGTCGGCACCTATAGGGCAATTTTTGAACTCCATTATTTCTTGATCATTTATTTATTTGTTCAGCTTTGAAACTAACCATCATTTGTGTACATATATTGTAGGTACGTTTCTGATACCATTCGTTCCACTGTATGATGTCACAAATGATAAACGAAACAAAAAAACAAATTTATAATGCCCGGCTTTTGTGAGTTTCTTCACCACGTCTGAACCAACATCTCTAAAGAAACACAGAATCACCATTTTCAATCTTCATTTCACATTAAAATTAATAAGACATTAGATTAATCATGCAGTATTAAATCAAGATTTGGTTTATTGATACTAAAGTTCCTACTTCCTACTTGAGAACATTTTAGTTTTAAGAAACTTAATCTGAGCAACTCACCTAATACAAAAATAGGGAAATTTAAAATAATTTAATGAAAAATCTTGTGTGTTCGGTTGTTCACTGTCCAGGTCCTCGGGTAAACTTGCCATGTCCAGTGTTTTGTTGTGAACACCTGAAAGATTAAATAAAACAGCTTCATAAAGGAAATAATTGCATATATATGTATAAAACTTTACCTTACTGAAGAAATCCTCGTGATCTGCTGCCAATGCCTCCGAACCTCCTCGGATTGGATTGTTTCCTAAATACGCAAACAAGAAAAAAAGAATTAAAGAATTAAATTTAAATTAAAAGGCTTTTCATAATACTTATCTGAATAATCCAGAAATAAAAATGCATACACTGCGAATTCGGCGCAGCTAGTTTTCTTGTTTGTTATTGTTTGTTTACTTTAATTTTGTTGAGACTTGACAGTTGATGCCTATTATAGCTCATCTCTTTTCTCTCGTTACGCATGAGCGGTTGTCTTACTCCGTCCAAATCCATGATGGCCACTTAGAATGGGAAGCGCTCAGAAATTCGACAAATCCAACCATTAGAAGATACATCATCAAATAACAGATGTCGCTGATGTTTGTCTAAATCAGAGAGAAAAAACTAAATGAGAGAGCCAAATTTCCTCGTCTCCGTCTCTTCAAAACCTCTTACTCTCATTTTTTATAGCGTGTTGAATTCGTATCGGTGTATACATGTTTTCACCTCGGAGAAGAGTACACAAAAAAACATCAGTTCCGGGAAATGCGACCTTTCTCATTTTTGTTTATTGATAGGCAAGAAGGCTTTGTTTTTTAAAGTCTCATTATTATATTTGTAATTCTCATGATTTTCTTTCTTTAATTTTACTAACATCTTGTCGTTTTTATATCTACAAAAATACTCCTATAATTCAAATTAATTCTAGCAGAACATTTTTGTTTGTCAAAAAATAACGGGAGAAGTTATACCGGTAGTTAGTGGTGAATTTGTTTTTCTCTTCTTTTTCTCTAAGTTAAGCAGCATTCACATGAGCGCGACCAACGAACGACGAATGAATTACAAAATGTGAGTTTAATTACGTTTGAAGACATATTTCCACACAAATTCTTAACAAAATGATGGCAATATAGTTTCTATTCGATTTATGATGCATACTTTTACTTTTCAATATCATATATTAATAAATTTAAGAAAACAAATTTATTCGTCGCGAAAAAAATGGTAGTTGATACGAACTGTCAAACTTTATTCGCGTTCCACATTATCCCCACTCGAAACGAATAAGAAATCGCGCGTACTTAACCTAAAAAAATCATTCTTGTTTTGGTTTCGGAGGTGAATGTCAAACTTCATTCGCGACGAATTAAAAACTCTCATGTGAGAGAAATGTCAAAATCGACGAATATTCGTCCATTCGTTGGTCGTTGGTCGTGCTCATGTGAAAAGTGCTTTAGTTGAAAGCAGTAAGAATAGCTTATCACCTATTCACAAATCTTATGCAATGAAAATTGGCAACAGAAGTATCAAGTTGACGGTCTTTTTATTTAGTCTCTACTTAAATCACTTATTTTCAGCATTTTGGAAATGTCGTGAGTAATGTAAAGAAAATAAACAACGAGTACACACAAATAAAATAGGAATGGAAAAAAGAGATGAGTTTATAAAAATGTTTTCAATGTTCCATGTTTACATTCTGTAACTCTCGCATCGACAAAATTAAGTCGATAAACTCTGGAAATTGAAACAAATCTGAGTTTTTTTTGCATTTTTCAACTTTCTGAGCGAAAGTTAAACTCATAAACGAAGCTAATAATAAGAATAATAGTTGTAGTGCTTTCAGAGTCTTATTTTTCAAAGGTGGTCGCCATTTTTCAAAGGTGGTGAGGAGAGAGAAAAGTTTATTCTCTCTCGTGGTGAGTATGCACACAAACTTGCATAAGTATTTGTTCCCCACATTTTTTTATATGGAGTTAATACATATGCAAGTTGGTGGCCAAATCACAGCTTGTAGGCAAAAAGAGAGTAACCCTCGAAGTTGGTTCTCTCTATTAGTTCTTTCTCGATGGTCTAAATGCTCTGCTTGCCAAAGTTGCTAGCAATTTTCATCTTTTAAAGATAAATTGTTAGAGAATAATTGATCCTAACAATCCTAAAAAGTTATCATGATGAAGAATTATATAGAAGTAACCAATCTATAAAATTGTTAATCAAATTTATCGATAACTTCCTTCTTTTCCAACCGGTTTTTGTTGCTGGTTAGTGGAGGGGAGAGGAGAGTGAATGAGGACAGGTCGATAAGGCAGTGAAACTACCTTACCGTGGCAGGAACATCTGGAAAAGGAAAGAGGAACACCAGGAAAAAGGGAAAGAGTGTCTACTCTCGAGAACGTGGCCTGCTTGCTATGCTCAGCATCAGCTCGTCGGATGTGGGGGGGATCTTGTTCCCGGAAGCAAACGTCACCTGCAGCCAAAAACACATATCAGGCCGGTTTACTAAAAATACAACGGACGGACTTTCACCACCCCAATGGCACTGTCGATGTTAATGCAGTGTGGCCTTTACCCACCCAACCATAAAAATACGTTACCGTTCCAGTGGAAATCAGGTCCTTACCATCGTTGAAAATCAGCTACCATCGGCACCCCTGAAAATGTCTTCAACAAGCCATCGTTTCACTCGATCGAAACGGAAACCAAATAAAAAACTAACGCTTTCTTTTTTCGTCATGGGCGTCAAGTTTTATTGTTACCTTTAATCATTTTGGAATGAACAAAAAAAAATCAAAAAAAAACATAAACAAAATCAAATCAAATTAACAAAATCAAATTGACAAAATGTGTAGACCAAAGAAGTAAACGAACAAAACTAAGAGAAAAAAAAACAAAACGCAACGAAAAAACAATTCCTTCGAGTCAAATGAAACTAACCAACAGGAACATTTAAAAACTCTTTTTGGTATTACCGTTACTAATAACACAATCGTCCCAGGATCACCTACCCCTAGAGAGCTCTGTGGAGGTGGGTTCTACCTAGAAAAATCAACAACACAACCTTTTTTTTTCCGCGTTGACCCTTTTAAAACTGTTTTTTTTAATTGCTTACAGAGTAGAATTTATAAATCAGATTAATTAAGAATTTTAAGTAAGAAATTAATGAAAATGGTAGGTTATTAATATTGTAACTTTGACGCCAAAAAAATTTATTAAATAAAGACAAACACAAACATATATATTGACTTATCCGTCTGAATACTGCTGGAATTTATTTTTTTTTTTTTGGTTTCGGGTTTTCTCTTCCTTTTTTTTTTTGCTTCAGTTTAGTAGGTGCTCCGATGGACGGGTTGCACTGGAAACGTCAGATTTCATCAACAAACAAAACAAGTTAATGTTAAAAGTGCGGCGGCTCAGTCCTTTTAGGACAATCTGGGACTGCCGCCTATTGATCACTTCCAATTATTTCGCCAAATTTATGTTTCACTACACGTTGGCATAGAAAAGTAAATTCAAAAAAAAAAAAGGTTTCTAATGGATCTTTGTGACTGTAATAAATTTACACTTTACACTACTCTTGAATTTGAATGTTTGAGTTTTAAATCTTATCTCAATAAATTTTATTTAAATATAATAAGGTTTATTCAATCGTTTCTTTCCAAAAAAAACTTTGGCAACAATCTTTTGGCCGAACTGCTTCTTGATTCGATTTTTTTTCTATTTCAAAAAAAGTCCTCTTTACCACTCTTGATTTATTACTATTTTTTTTTTTTTTTTTGAAATCTCACTTTTAACTAATAAAATTTATTTCAGTTTAATTCCTTCAATTTTTATTTTTTCTTTCTTCTCTTATCCAAAACCTTAGCAACAAAATCTCAACCACACTCTTCTAGCTTGATTTTTTTTCCATCTCAAACAAAACACTCTTTACCACTCTTGAATTTTTTTTATTTTTTTTCAAATCAATAAAGTTTTCTTAAATTTTATTCGGTTTGTTTTAATTCTGTTTTTCTTTTCTGTTAAAAACTTTGGCCGCAATGCCACAACCGAACTCCTCGATCGATTTCGGACCTCCTTTTCTCCTCTTTTTCAAAAATCCCGATCTCCACCAAAAACAAGAAAAACGAAAAACGAAAAACAAAACTGTATGAGTTTCTACTTAATAGTGCAGAACACAAGTTGATAACAAATGCAAGCACTTGAACTTGAATTGTTTATTGTGTGTTATATGCAATATTAAGGTAATATTCGATGATACAATTGCAGGCACTTGAAACCTGAACTGTATGGGAACTGAGATCAAATAACGCATTCCAAAGAAATGTTTTAAAATGATATTTATTTGTGGTCCAATGCCTCTTTTATACTTATAATTAATTGCATAAAATGCTTACAATGGATAAATAAAATAAGTGCTTACAATGAATAAATATAATTAAATTATTAATTATCTGGGTCAAATGCAACGATCGAACGCCACCGCGTGCACTTGAAACCTGAACTGTATGGGAACTGAGATCAAATAACGCATTCCAAAGAAATGTTTTAAAATGATATTTATTTGTGGGCCAATGCCTCTTTTATACTTATAATTAATTGCATAAAATGCTTACAATGGATAAATAAAATAAGTGCTTACAATGAATAAATATAATTAAATTATTAATTATCTGGGTCAAATGCAACGATCGAACGCCACCGCGTTCGTTCGTTGTATCCAATTCAGAATGAACTCCAGTCAGCATTATTGTTGTTTATGTTGTTTAACATACTTCCCCGCGTTGAATGGCTCAATTCAACTGTATTCTCATATGACGTTGACATCGTACTGTGTTCTTGGTTGTGGAACAGGTGTGGAATTAGTGGCTGACGTCAATCTCTTTCGGAGTTTGCAAATAATTACAATTCCAAAGCTCATTGAAAGAAGAAGAGCAATATAGCTGACAAGGTGGTTATGAATGCTATTGAAGAATACTTTGTCGTTCAGCTTGGGGAGACCTTGATGTTGTAGGGTAGAGAGTTGAATCTGGAGATGGTTTAATGCTTCTAGATGACTGTTGTTAAATGTTGGAAGCGATTCCAGAGCTGCGTGCACATCTTTGGGTTTGGCAATTAAAGATATGTTCCCAAAGCTTATGTAGGATGATTGTAGAGCGCTGATCATCATCTGATTTCCTTCAATGGTAATGAGACTGTTTCTCAGTACACAATCATTTTCCATTGAGAGAATGCCAGATCCAGTGAGTTCAATTTGTAATGTTTTTGTTTTGCATACAGCAGTTAATTGAATGTTATAAAGAGTTCCGAATACCCATTGATTTCTGCTATTCAGCTGGGTCCAAATTAAGTCATTACTTGGTTTCAGTATGCTGCATGATGGTACGGTATTGTTGTTGAAGAGATTAAATTCACAATTGTATGCTTGTGAACCAGCATGGTATTTTGCCTTTCTGTTGGCACAAAAAAACTGCATGTCTTTTCCCTTGTAACAATCCTTAAGTTCGGATGCTGTCATTGCAAAGTATTGGTCTCTATGACGATTTATAGCCAAGATTTCCATTGCCGGACTGATGATCAGGAGCGTGTTATTAACGATTGACGGAAAGGGTGTGAGTTGAAATAGATTGAAGGATTCTTGTTCAACTAGTGGAATTGTAATGACAAATAACAGGTGGTTTCCAGTAGCCTGACCCTTTGTTGTTGATATCTTGTAGAAGTGGAGCAAGTCTTCTTGCTCGAATGGTAATTTTTGGGATTGGGGTAAATTGTTTTTGATGTTGATAATTTCCGCCCTTAATCGCGCTGGTGATAGCAGAAGGGGACTTATGGTTCCATAGTGTACGTCCGTAAATGTGTTGCGAATGGCGTTTTCAATTTGCTGCAGGTTTGTAGCCATAAGCATTAATTGCATTGTTAAAGACGTACAAATTTTAAAGATTCTAAACTGATCAGTTGTATCTCCAATTCTCGCAATGATGTGTGTCACTTGATTTTGAAGCGTTATCATGCGGTTTTTTCCTTCGAGATAATCTTGTTTCATTATGTTGATGGTGGAGTCTATGATGGAAGTCTGATTTTTTAGCATTTTTAATAGATGTGCTTCATTTGCGTTAACTTGATTGATGGTTTTTGAGAGTTCTTCAGCGTAGTCAGAATCAAGCAGTCCAAATAACGAATGTGCTAAATTGCCGACTATGTTGATTGCCGCGCGTGGAGTTCGATGTTTTGAGATGAGGTTGGTGTCTGCTTGTAGGGCACTCCTCATGTTTGTAAAATGTGTTACTAGCGCACTGCACGTCGTCCTTAACTGTAGTTGGTTGCATAAATGTTCAAGAGCAATTGTTCCATTGTTAAATGACTCTAATTCTGATCGAATGGGTGCTAGATCGTAGTAGACAATAATTTTCCATTCGTTCGCAACTAGATTTGTGGATCCAAGATTTTCGAAATATATTCCTGGATTATTGTCAAATCTTGATATGTTAATCGGCGATGCACAAACTACGGGTAGAAGAAACAATGACAGTATAACGGTGGTGATTAATGACACACATGACGTCCTTCTTCGTTTTGTAGGCGTTTCTGTCGTTTCATTCATTCGAGATTCGGATTGTGAAGTTGGTACCTGTGCCTCGTCAGTATTGTCCTTGTCATCAGTATTATCAATGTCTTCGAACAGTGGGGCTAAGCGATGAATTGGTCGTTTGAATATTCCAGATTTGGTTTTGACATTGACTACTCGAACAACATTGTCGTCGCCCTTGAAGATTTGGACAATTCTTCCCAGTGGCCATTGAAGCGTTGGCGTGTTGTCTTCTTTGATGTTAACCATGTCGCCAACCTTGATGTTTTCCTTATGCTGATTCCATTTGTTTCTTTGTTGTAATTGATTTAGGTATTCACTTGACCATCGTTTCCAAAATTCATGTTTCAAGTAGCAGATTGAATTCCATCGATTTCTCAGATTTATTTTTTCTGGAGCGGTGTCGGGATCAACTTGAGCAATCAATGGTTCACCAATCAGGAAGTGTCCTGGTGTCAATGCAGCCAGATCGTTTGGATTTGATGAAAGTGGAGTGAGTGGTCTTGAGTTTAGGATGGCTTCAACTTCGGTGATTACGGTCTCTAATTCTTCATGCGTGAGTGACGATATGGAGACTGTTTTGACTAACAGATGTTTGGCTGATTTGACTGCTGCCTCCCATAAACCGCCGAAATGTGGAGCTCTTGGAGGGATGAATTTAAATGTTATTCCCTTGTTGCTGCTAGCCTTGATTATGGCTTCCTTCGCTTAGGAGGTGTGCAGTACACTGTTGAGTTCATGAAGTTGATTCTTTGCTCCCACGAAGTTGGTGGCGTTGTCACAGTAAAGAGTTTGAATTCGTCCACGGCGGCGGTTGATGAATCTTCTGAGTGCTTCAATGAATGCCTCCGTCGTTAAGTCAGTCACAATTTCTAAATGTACTGCCTTGGTGGTAAAGCAACAAAAAACTGCTAAATAAACCTTGTGTGGCTTTTTTCCCCTGATTTTGTAGTGTACCCATAGGGGGCCACAAAAGTCTACTCCGGAGTTTAAGAAAGGTCTATTTGCTGTGACGCGATCTACTGGCAGATTACCCATTACTTGAGTCATCAACTGTGGTCGGGTCTTGGTGCATCTGATACATTTATGAACTGTGTGTCGGGCCATGATCTTACCCTTAATGGGCCAAAATTGCTGCCTCAGAATTGATAACAATGTTTGTGGTCCACAGTGGTTGTGTTCCTCATGTTTCATTTTGTATAGCAATTTTGTGATGGGTTCGTTGTACGGCATCAATATGGGATGTTTGGCATCAAATGAAATTGATGCGGCCTCTAGTCTGCCTCCAACTCGTAGAATCCCCCTTTCGTCTAAAAATGGAGCCAGGGTCATCAATGCGCTGGATTTGCATACTCCTCTGTGACCTTTAAGATCTTGTATTTCATTTGTAAATTCAGAAGATTGTATTTGCTTTACGATGACCAACAGTGATTCATTGAGTTCCTTAGGTGATAATGCTGTTTGTTCTACTGGATTTATGTCCATTTTCCTGGCTCTATTGGTGAACCGGAGAACATAGCCCATTGTACGTTGCAGAAGGTTGAACGAATTTCGATGTTTTATCTGGTAAATTAGGTCCATTGTAGGGTTTTGTTGTAGTGCTACTGCCACTGTGTGCTTTCTTTTCCGTTCTAGATCGGAGGGTATTTCTAGCTCCCTTACGAACGGCTGGTGCCATGTTGACTCGTTTCCATGCAAGAAAAACGGCCCATAAAGCCACATGTTACATGACATAAAGCTTGCTGCAGATATTCCCCGAGATAGTAAGTCTGCTGGGTTCTCTTTGGATGGGACGTGACGCCACTGAGTTGCCAGGGAACATTCTTGAATTTTTGCAACTCGATTTGCCACGAATGTGTGAAATGATGACGAAGTGGAATTGATCCATGATAGTACGATTTGTGAATCAGTCCAAAGATGTATTGGTGTGTCTCGCATTCGTAAATCTTCTCTGACTCTGCTTGTGAGTTCGGCTCCTAAGACTGCAGCGCATAATTCAAGCCGAGGAAGAGTCTGTTGTTTTACCGGAGCAATTCTTGACTTCGCACAGAGTAGTCTGACGATGATTGTACGATCTCTATACGTTGAACGAAGGTACACAGCTGCACCATATGCTTGTTCTGATGCGTCAACAAATGTGTGTATTTGTACGGATGTTGGATTCTGTTGATTAAAGATGTGTCTGGGAACCCTTGCCTGATTGAGTGTTGACATGTTGTTCCTGAATATTATCCATTCATCCTTAAGATGTTGTGGTAGTTCGTCATCCCAAGACAGTTTTAGGTGCCAAAGCTGTTGCATGAAGATTTTGGCTTTGACTACTACTGGACCAAAGAGTCCTAGTGGATCAAAGATGCGTGCTATGTCTGAGCTGACTGATCGCTTAGTGATTGAGATACTATCAGATATTTGTGCTCTTCCACATAATTGGTCTGATTTTGGTTGCCAGATTAGACCTAAAGTTTTGATTGTGCAATTGATTGAATCGCTGAAATCAAGGCTGACTTCTTGGTCCTCAGCTGGGATATCCTTTAATAATGATGGATGGTTTGCACACCATTTGCGGAGTTTGAGTCCAGCACCATTGAGTAATGAAGAAACCTGGTATTGTGCTTCTTTCGCATGAGCGATGCTGTCCGATCCACTAATGCAGTCGTCGACGTAGAAGTCATCTTGAAGTATTTGAGCCCCAATCGGTTGTGTTATTTTGTTTTGGGTGGCTAGGTATTGCAATGATTTAGTTGCCAAGTAAGGTGCGGATGATGTTCCGTAAGTTACTGTTTTCAATCTATAGTACCTTATCTCTTCTGATGATCTCCGTCTCCACATGATGAGTTGATAGGGTTGATCTTCTTCATGTATCAGAATCTGCCTGTACATCTTCTCAACATCTGCTGTAAAAACGTACTTGTGCAAGCGAAAACGAAGTAGTATAGATAATAGTTCACTTTGAACTGTAGGTCCAGTGTGGAGGATGTCATTAAGCGATAGACCAGACGAAGTTTTTGCTGAGGCGTCGAAGACCACCCGTAGTTTTGTGGTACTACTGTCAGGCTTCAATACGCAATGGTGAGGTATGAAGAAATGCGGTCCTTGAATGCTGTCTTGTCTGATCTCTTCCATGTGTCCAAGAGATTCATATTCGTCCATAAATTTGACATAATCTTCTCTTAGTTTAGGGTTTTTGTTTAGTCGTCTTTCTAGTGACATAAAACGATTAAACGCTGTTTGCATTGAGTCACCTAGGGCTACACCATTTTCTCGAAATGGTAACCTAACGATGAAGCGCCCAGTTTCCGATCTAGACACATTTTGAATAAAGTGTGATTCACAGTATTTTTCTACTGATGTCATCTGTCTTGGTGTGTTTTCAAAGTCATCAAGCCTCCAAAATCGTTCAATAAGCTCGTTAGTGGATTCTTCTTCGCACAAGATGCCACAAGTAGCAGTGTTGTATGTCGTATCTTCAATTTTGCTGGTTACTACCCAACCAAATACTGTGTTTTGTAAAATTGGCATCTTGTCGCCAAGTTGTATTTGTTCGGGGCGGATTAACTGATGGTAAAATTCTGCTCCCAAAAGGACTTCAATCTTACTGGATCGGTGGAAGTTGGGATCTGCCAAGTTGATGTTTTCTGGTATAGACCAGGTAGAAGTATCTAGATTTTGAGTGGGTTGAGGAGATACGATGTTCGGAAGTATGAAGGCTTCCAGTCTGCATGCGAAATTGCCCATTGTTGAGTGAAGTTGAATGTTTATTCGCTGTGTTGTGTTTCGTGTTCTTCTGCCAATGCCCTCAATGCATAGAGATGATGGTGTTGCTGATAAGGATAAGCGTTTAATAAGCCTCTCAGTTATGAGGTTTATTTGAGAACCGGAATCTAAGATAGCTCTAACTTCACATGTTTGTCCGTTATTTGCTGTGATTAGAACCCTTGCGGTGGCCAAAAGAACGTAACCCTGCTTGTTGTTCAATTGTTGTATAGTGGCAACCGTGAGCGGTGATGAGCCTCCTACTTCTGATGACAACAATTTGGTAGGTGAAGCACCTGCTACGATGGTTGTAGATGGATTGGATTTTCTTTGATTTGGACTTGATGAACATGCCCTTTCTAAATGCAGTAAGGTATTGTGTTTACCTGAGCACTTAGTGCAGCATCGGGATGAGCATGATTTCGCACTATGATCAACCTTGAAACAATTTACACATAGATGTCGTCTTTGGGTCCACTTAAGTCTTTCAGCAGCTGACATTTTTAAGAACTTCTCACAATAATAAATAGGGTGGCTTTTTATCCCACATACCTTGCAATTTTCCGTATTGGATGTGGCTATTGTTGTCACTGCCTTGGGCTTTTCTTTTCCGCCAACAGCTTCTAACGACTCAAATCGGTTTTTTAAAAATTTGAGAAATTCGTCCATCGTCTGAAGCTCTCGAGGGTTTTGAAGTGATTGTTCATATAATATAGGTGGCTTTGTCGATCTAACTTCTTTATTAAGAGATGAGTGAGTAATGGGGCCCAGGATGCTGTCTCAATGCCAAGAGTTTTGAGTGCTGCAAGACATTCATGGATTGCGTCATGAAATTCTCTGATGGCCTTCATTTCTGGATTAATGTTTGACAGACTAAGAATCCTCTGGATAAGTGCTGAGGTTTGCGCTCTTTTATTGCTGAAACGATCCTGGAGAATGTTCCAAGCAATACTATAGTTGTCTTCGGTCAGTTCAAGATGGCGCATCAGTCTCTCTGCATCACCGGACACATTTGTTTTCAAATACCACATTTTTTGTATGGGTGGTAATGGTTGTTCATGTATCATCTTAGTGAAGATGTCGGAAAATGTTTGCCATTTTAAATAATCGCCGTCGAATTTGGGTATCGACATTTTAGGCAACTGAATTGCCGGGCGATCAGCTAGCTGTTTTGATGGCTCGCTTCTTTCAATGCTTGATGAAGTTTTGCTCAAAGAAGCTTGATTTTTGAGAACTGATGTCTCTAATTCGGTGTACAACTCCATGTTGTAACCCTAAGATTCCGGATCATTAACAGCTTCCCAAACGGAGTGATGAATCTCCTCAATCTGAGTCCAAAGTCTGTTTATAGCCTCCAGACATTGGATGGGTGCTTCTTCTTTCACTTTTCCGTTGATGAGTCGGGCTAGTGAATTCATGAGTGCCTTTTGTCTTCTCATCAGAGTCTCAATGTTTGAGTTGTTATCTTGTTCTTTACGAGCAAGATTATTTGTTGATGTCAATGCATCATTAGGTTGAGATTGGTTGTCTTCTGTTCCCTTTGGCACGACATCGAGTTTGGTGTTGTTACTGGCCTCTATCTGCGCCAGTGAATCACTCAAGATTCGCTTATACTTTTCGTATAATGTCTTGATTTGTTCGAAATACTTAGAGGTAAAGTACTCGTGGTCTAACGATATGTCTGGTGTGTCGCGAATTCTGCCATCTGTAGCTTCGAATTCTTCCCATACGGTGTTTAGACGATTGAGTCTTGACGTGAAGTATTCTCTAGTTGTTTTGCGGGTGGAGGAATCTTTCGAGAAGTTGCGGATGATTGATTGTATCTCCTCTCCAGATATGCGTTGGCTCCTGGCTAAACTATCCATAATAAAGCTGATGTTCTTTGAATGTCGGGGTCACCAATAATGTATGAGTTTCTACTTAAAAGTGCAGAACACAAGTTGATAACAAATGCAAGCACTTGAACTTGAATTGTTTATTGTGTGTTATATGCAATATTAAGGTAATATTCGATGATACAATTGCAGGCACTTGAAACCTGAACTGTATGGGAACTGAGATCAAATAACGCACTCCAAAGAAATGTTTTAAAAATGATATTTATTTGTGGGCCAATGCCTCTTTTATACTTATAATTAATTGCATAAAATGCTTACAATGGATAAATAAAATAAGTGCTTACAATGAATAAATATAATTAAATTATTAATTATCTGGGTCAAATGCAACGATCGAACGCCACCGCGTTCGTTCGTTGTATCCAATTCAGAATGAACTCCAGTCAGCATTATTGTTGTTTATGTTGTTTAACAAAAACAACTTCGACACTTGCCGGCTAACATTCCACCCAAAAAAACTAAACGTATGATCAGTCCAACTGCTCAAAACATCACCCGATTAACATCTCTTAATATTCATATTGTTTACATGTATCTGTATTGGTGAGCATAAATCACCATTTCCACTCTCATCCCTTTCTATCTTCGAATTCAAACACGAAAATGAAATGAAATTGCTTGTGTAACTTTCGACAGATAGATGGTGTTTAATGTTAAAGCAGCATTCACATGAGCGCTACAACGAACGACGAATGAATTACAAAATGTGAGTTTATATACGTTTAAAGACATCTTTCCACACAAAATCTTAACCAAAACGATAGCAATGTAGTTTCTATTTGATTTATGATGCTTACTTTTACTTTTCAATATCATATATTGATAAATTTAAGAAAACAAATTTATTCGTCGCGAACAAAATTTTAGTTGATACGAACTGTCAAACTTTATTCGCGTTCCACATCATCCACACCCGCAACGAATAAAATAATCGCGCGTACTTAACCTAAAAAATCATTCTAGTTTTGGTTTCTGTGGTAAATGTCAAACTTCATTCGCGACGAATAAAAAACTCTCATGTGAAAGAAATGTCAAAATCGACGAATATTCGTTCATTCGTTGGTCGTGCTCATGTGAATAATGCTTTAACATCGTAGGTAAACAATTCTCGTTTTGTTTATTATTTTGTGTTTCATTTTATTTCTTACAAACCTAATAACAATTGTTTTTTCTTTTTCAGGATCTGTCTAACATTTCTCGCATAGATTTTCGCACAACCGGGTAAGGCCTCGGCCACGCAGTAAGCGGCTGAGCGGCTAAGCGGCAAGCGGCTGAGAGGCAACTCTAAGCGACGACGTATGGCCAGGGCGCCAGGCACTGAGCGACTGCTTTTGAGCGATTAGTAGTTTTTGCAGAGATTGCACACACGAATTTAACAACTCAATGTTTACTTTCGCCATTTCTTCTTCTTACCGCTCAGAACATTACTAAAAATTAAAACAGGTTTGGTTGCTGAGCGGCGCGGCGCCGCTTAGCCGCTCAGAATTTTGTTTCGCCGCTCGCTCATTGCGTGGCCGCTTCTATGTGATTTCATATGTTTTATATTTTTTTTCCGCTCTAAGTTTTTTTTTTGAATTTCCCTCTCAGGGATTGTTTGTTTTTCTTTATTTTTACTTAATCTTCCTTTTGTATTCTAGGTCTAGGAGGCAGTACACCAGGCGTCCGCAACATTATTTTCGGAGAACTGAGCGCGTTCAATGTCTGGTGTTTAAACGGTAGGAATAAGAAATTTTGTACTTCGGTGATGGGAAGATTTCATAGGATGATTTAACCACTTTGGCAAATAAACGGAACTGGGGAGAATTGAAAAAAAGGGGTAAGCCAGAAAAAAATTAAAAAGTTGCCGATTCATAGTGCGCCAACCAGTCGAACCGACAAAATTAAAAACTAGTAGGAACTTCCGTTTCTTTTCTTTTTGATAATTCAATTTAAATTACAAATAATTTTGTTTGCTATGCTCTAAATAAAGGGGCAGTTATTTTAAGCTAAAGCTAATTAAGAAATTGAGGTAATTGTCTTGAAAAATAATAGACGGAATATTTTAAATACTTACTTACTTACTTACTTAAGGTGGCGCTACAGTCCGGGGCGGACCTGGGCCTCAACCAACATGCGTCTCCAGCCAGCTCGGTCCCTAGCTAGCTGTCTCCAGTTTCGCACGCCAAGTTGGTTGAGGTCCTCACCCACCTGAGTGCGCCACCTGAGTCGCGGTCTTCCTCTACTGCGCCGTCCCTCGGGATTGGATTCGAAGACCTTCCGGGCTGGAGCGTTGATGTCCATTCGCTCTACATGACCCAGCCATCTAAGCCGTTGGACTTTTATTCTGCTAACTAGGTCAGTGTCGCTGTACAGCCCGTACAGTTCGTCGTTAAATCTTCTCCTCCATTCTCCATCTATACGTACGGGACCAAAAATCACCCGAAGAATTTTTCTCTCGAAGCATCCTAAGACGTTCTCATCTTTCTTTGACAGGGTCCAGGCCTCAGCGCCATAAATGAGAACGGGGATGATGAGTGTCTTATAGATGGTGATTTTAGATGATCGAGAGAGGACTTTACTTCTCAATTGCCTTCTAAGTCCAAAGAAGCAGCGATTTGCAAGAGTTATTCTTCGTTTTATTTCAGCGCTGGTGTCGTTGTCTGCGTTTATAGCGGTGCCTAGGTAGACAAAGTCCTTAACTACCTCGAAGTTATAGCTGTCCATGGTGACGTTTTGTCCAAGACGTCGTTGTTGAATGTCCTTTTTCGATGACAGCATATACTTGGTCTTGCCCTCATTGACCACTAAACCCATCTTCTTCGCTTCCGTCGCAATGCTCAAAAACGCTCCACTGACATCACGCTTTGATCTTCCAATTATGTCAATATCATCTGCGTATCCGAGTAATTGGATAGACCTTTGGAAGATTGTGCCTCTAGTGTTGACGGTTGAGTTTTGCACAATTCTTTCCAGAACGATGTTGAAGAAGTCGCATGACAGTGCATCGCCTTGTCTAAAACCTTTTTTGACATCAAATGCATCGGTGAGATCTTTTCCGACCTTGATGGAGCAGCGTGCATTCTCCATCGTCATTCTGCACAAACGGATGAGTTTGACAGGGATGCCAAAACTAGACATTGCTCTGTAGAGCTCTTCCCTATAGATGCTGTCATACGCGGCTTTAAAATCGATAAAGAGATGGTGGGTATCGATTTGAAGTTCCTGGGTTTTTTCCAAGATCTGCCGTAGTGTGAATATTTGGTCGATAGTGGACTTTCCTGGTCTGAAGCCACACTGATAAGGACCTATCAGGTTGTTGACGAACGGCTTCAGACGTTCACATAATATGGCAGAGAAAATCTTATACGCAATGTTAAGGAGACTGATGCCTCTGTAGTTGGCGCAATTTAGAGGGTCTCCTTTCTTATGTATCGGGCAAACTATGCTGAGATTCCACTCATCGGGCATGCTTTCTTCCGACCATATTTTGCAGATGAGTTGGTGCATGCTCCCTACCAAGTCATCCCCTGCTGCTTTGAATAGTTCGGCAGTGATGCCGTCAGCTCCAGCAGCTTTGTTTGACTTCAGCTAAGATATAGCTATCTTCACTTCGCCGAGGTCGGGTAGGCGGAATCGTTGATCTGCGTCGCCTAGGTTGAGTGGTTCTATCTCCCTTACAGCGGAATTCGATTCGTCATCGCCGTTATATAATTTGGAGAAGTGGTCTTTCCATATTCTCAACATAGACTGCGGTTCTACAACGATGTTCCCCTGATCGTCTTTACAGGCTTCGGTTCGTGGCTGGTACCCTTGGGAAGTTTTTTTAACCTTTTGGTAAAATTTACGAACCTCATTCCTGTTGTGACATCCCTCTATCTCCTCGATCGCGCGCTTCTCATGCTCTCTTTTTTTTCGTCTAAGAAGCCGGTGTTCCTCTCTCCTCTTCTGCTCGTAGAGCTCGCGAGCAGCTCTGGTCCTCCTGTGCAGCGCCGTTTTGTATGCCTGTTGTTTCGCTGCGTGCGCTTGCCGGCATTCGTCGTCAAACCAGGGGTTTCGCTGTGATGGCCGTGTGAAACCTAGCACTTCAGAGGCGGCATCTCTGATGGCCGCAAGACAATGTTGCTACTGGTCTTCAATGCTTAATGCAGGCAGCATAGGACTCCTTAAGAGGTTACTTGAGACTCGATCGGAAAAGGACATGGCAGTCTCTTGCGATTGTAGCCGTCTAACGTCGAAACTTCTCACAGTACTTCCTTGTTTTGGCTTGGATCGGGATATCCGTAGTCGTACCTTGGCTACAACGAGGTAGTGGTCCGAGTCAATGTTGGCCCCTCGGAATGTTCGGACATCCTGTATACTGGAGAAGTGTCGTGCGTCGATCGCAATGTGGTCAATCTGGTTGACAGTTGATTGATCAGGAGATTTCCATGTCCCCTTGTGGATATTGAGATGTGTGAACTGCGTACTAGCTACCAGAACGTCTCGCCCCGCAGCGAAATCGATCAGCCTGAATCCGTTGTCGGAGGTGGTGTCGTGCAGGCTGTATCTCCCGATTGTGCCACCAAAGATGTCTTCTCTTCTTAGCTTGGCATTAAAATCTCCTAAGACAATTTTAATGTCATAGCCAGGGCACTGCTCATATGTCTTGTCCAAGAGCTCGAAGAATATGTCTTTGGTGTCTTCATCTTTCTCCTCTGTTGGGGCATGCGCGCATATTAGGCTTATGTTGGCGAATTTAGCCTTGATGCGGATTGTCGTGATGCGCTCGCTCACACTGTTGAAACTCAAGACTTTTTGCCTGAGTCTAGTTCCAACCACAAATCCACACCCAAATAGACGCTGCCTTTGTTCTCGGTAGCAGTCGCCGTAGTATACATCGCAGTCTTTTAATTTGCGTTTGCCCGGTCCATCCCATCGCACTTCTTGGATGGCGGTAATATCTGCCTTGCAGCAGTTTAGGGCTTCCGCTAATTGTTCGGCTGCACGTGGTCTGTTAAGGGACCTAACATTCCACGTACAGATCCGAAGTTCGTTGTCCTTGTTTCGTTTGCTTGGGTTGTCAACAGTGAATCCGTCCGTATCCGAGGCTTGTTGGTGCTTCGCAACTAGAAAGGTTTTTACGTGGTCAGGAAGTCACCCCGACAGCACAACCCCCAACCTGGAGGGCCAGATCCTTAATATAACTCCAAGGACTGGGAGCCGGATAAACCGCTCTTTATAGGCCTGGGCTCCGAATAAGTCGTAGAAGCCCTATAAGGTGTTCACTAAGTAGTTCAACCTTACTGGAACTGTAGACGCCACCGTTGATTCCATCTCGAGAATTCGTCCGCTGCCGTCTGGATAAGGAGAGGTGCCTTAGTGGAAACACCTCTCCCCCCTCTCTCGTTTGCTGCCCCCAACAACTTTCCACTGGGGTTAGAACCCAATCTCCAGTTGAGGTAGTAGGCACCCGATGTTCACCGCGGGGAGGTGAGAGTAGGAGTTGATAGACAGAGGTGGGTTTTGAGTAAAAAACCTGTGGACGCTTGTGTCCTCTTGAATGCACATGTCTACCATTTGAACAACGGAATATTTTAAATAAATTAATTTAATTTTTCGGTGAAAAAAAAAAGAAAAAAGTGTAAGTCAACATAGTGGGAGGCGCACGACGGTGGTACCAGTTTGCTGAATCAAGTACCCAGATATACATATAAGGAATAATAGATAACCAGATAAAACCAAATTCAGAACAAGGGAGGGACGAGACTACTTAAGAAAAGAAAAACCAAGATAATCAATCGGTGAGTCCTACAATGTGAGATTGAATAAGTGTTTAAAATATATTGTGCCTATAGGAATTTATTCTTCAGGCGATCACCAAGTCATTTGCAACGACCTGCTACCGTCAAGAGGTAGTGGTGATCGCCGATTCGATTCTTTTTATTTCTTCTCTACAATCAATGAGTCTTGGATATTCCCGACAGAGGAAACTTGAGACAAGATAACCTATCCAATTCAAAGGTCACCTGAAGGTTAACCAGAACCATTATTTCTCCATCGACCTTAATCAATTAGGTTCAGTGTTTTTTTTTGTTTTTTTTTGTGAATTTAATGGTTAATTAAATTTGTAAAACTCCTCGTTTAGAGGAATTGTTTAGTATTTAAATAATTGCGCCCAACTAAATTAAGGTGAAATAAAGTTTATTTCCCTTTTTATCACATATTCATATAATAGGATCTCGGGATCGGATTCCTTCTCGCCAAAAGTGAGCTCATTTTAGGTAGGGTAGCCAGTCCCCCCTTTGAGAAAAAGAAACATATCTAAAGAGAAAAGAGAAGCAAAATTTATATTTGCCTATATAAACATATCAAGAGTATATTGTTTTTTTGTGTATGTTGTTGATTCTTGTGACAACGTCTTATAATTCCTCGCCACTAGGCGTTATAAATTGTTCAATATTTATATATATTTAAAATTTATAATTCAAAAAACAAAATATGAATGAACTTAATCTTAATAAAATCCTTTAATAAAGTTTATTTGTTTTTGATCAAGCAAAAAAAAAATGAATAAGACTATTGGTATTATTGGTCAAGCGAACTGCTTGATGGCTTGCTAGTCGTTTATTTTCAGGGGATGCTGACAGTGACGTGAGGATTCGGTAAGCGAGCAGTGAACGAGGTGAGTCTTTTGGTAAAGGGGGAGTCAAACTACGGCCGACGACTTCCAAGGTAGGGTGGGATAGGCCAAGCCGAAAAACACCGCGGCACCCTCTAGTGGTAATGTCCGTCCGATACCTTTCTTATTTTGGCATGATATATGTTTTAATGTAATGAGTGGCGATTTATGCTTGTGGGCAAGATCCTACACCGTTTTCGGCTAGCTAACGGCCGTGCACAAACTAGCATGCCAACCCGCAGGCATAGAACAAATAGAACATAAAAAAATCTTGCTTAATAAAAAAAAAACATCTCATTACAAATGGCGCCCACAACGTTAGTCTTTGTTTTTGTTTACTTTTATTCCCAATTTTAGCATTCCAAATTGTTTTTGTTATTGTCTTCAGAAACTCGTATGTCGTGATCGGGAAAGTTCATTTTTGCAATTTACCACTTTCACTTGCGACGAGCCAACAAGAGGATTATAACAACAACAATTAACCTTCTGTTTTTGATTGTCGATACCTACCCATCCTTTAATGTTAAAAAAAAAATCTTTACTTTTCTATCTTGTCATTTTTTTATTTTGAATCAATCGTCTTGTTTTCTTTCAAAGTTTTGTGACCTGTAGTTGGTGACGTAATGTCGCACAGTAGCACAAATACTTTTTTTTCTCTTTTTGTGTGTGTGTTTAACTAGTTGTATTATGTCTTCTATTTAAGGTCACCGGCCATTATAGAATTGCGAATACAATTGGGTGGCAACGAAAATTTTTGTCTCTCGTTTCTATTTTATGTTCCTACTTACCACTAAGAAGGAAAATCTTCAACATTAGTCCGTCCGACAGTCTTCGAAAATCCCATATTACCACCGTCGTTTCAGCTCACCATATCCGACAAAAACTTTCACCACCGAATCAGTTACCTGAAGCATCCCCGAAATGACATATCTATATCTATACTATTATATAAAAGCGAAACCATTTTAAAGTTTGTAACGCATGATCTCAGAAAGTAGTCAACCGATTTATTTGAAATATATATAAAGGTTAGGTCTTGCATGTGGGAAAATGAAAATTTATAACAAATGTGTTGCTCTGTAATTCGAGAATTTATTTATTATTTACAAATTTCAACTTAAAATAACTTAAAATAAATATCACCTGTAATTCGAGAAACGACATTTAATGTTAATAAATTATATGTGATTTCAGCAGTTCAAATTCTACCACTCTTACTTATTTCATTTGAACTACTTTGACAATCTTATTTCATTTGAACTGTCATTTTGATTTTAGACGTTTTTATAGTATACAGGGTGATAAAATAGATTAAAGAATGTACATTTTCTTTACATCCCCCCCCTTCCGGAGAAGATATGATTTTGCAGGTTGTTAACAATAAAGGCCCAACTATAATAGGCATAAGCAAACATAAGCTTATGTCAAAAATCCAACGAAAATTCACTTAAGTTTGTGAAATTACTGCAGATAGCCATAATGCAATTTTGCTCACGTATCTACATGTCAAAACAATAAACAAATAATTAACACAGAATGACAATATATAGATATTCATGCAAAAACACTCTATATGAAGATATAAATCCTTCGTACGTATCACCCTCCAAAACCCATTTGTTTACATTTTTGTATTTGTAATGTGAAAGAATTCAACAAGAAAAATTGACGTGTTTCCACGCATACATAGAAATAACTAATGAGTTTTTTGGTGAAATTTCATAAATTAGAGGAGAATTGACACGCACACTATGAATAAGTTTATGAGGCTGATTTCGGGTTATGATAAACATTCTGAGAGAAATTATCTGCAGTGGAGTTGGCCTGTGTGTATTTGATCAAAACTGTCAGATTTACTTATGCGGCGAGCGACTGGGATCGCTCTTGCTTAAGTTTGCTTAAGTTAACGAAACTGAGAAAAATTGAACGAAACGGAGCTAGACTCCATTATGGTCACTCGTATTAGATTCTTTGTATTCGCACGTTTACTTATGCGCGCATATGCTAGCTTATGCCTATTATAGTTGGGCCTTAAGGCCCAACTATAATAGGCATAAGCAAACATAAGCTTATGTCAAAAACCCAACGAAAATTCACTTAAGTTTGTACAATTACTGCGGGTAGCCATAATGCAATTTTGCTCACTTATCTACATGTCAACAGAATACACAACAGATACACAGAATGAGATATTCATGCAAAAACAATCTATATGAAGATATAAATCCTTCGTACGTATCACCCTCCAAAACCCATTTGTTTACATTGTTGTATTTGTAATGTGAAAGAATTCAACAAGAAAAATTGACGTGTTTCCACGCATACATAGAAATAACTAATGAGTTTTTTGGTGAAATTTCATAAATTAGAGGAGAATTGACACGCACACTATGAATTAGTTTAAACATTCTGAGAGAAATTATCTGCAGTGGAGTTGGCCTGTGTGTATTTGATCAAAACTGTCAGATTTACTTATGCGGCGAGCGACTGGGATCGCTCTTGCTTAAGTTTGCTTAAGTTAACGAAACTGAGAAAAATTGAACGAAACGGAGCTAGACTCCATTATGGTCACTCGTATTAGATTCTTTGTATTCGTACGTTTACTTATGCGCGCATATGCTAGCTTATGCCTATTATAGTTGGGCCTTTAAGTGTAAAAAACTATTTCTATTCAGTCAGGTGCTGGAATCAACTTGAAAACATGGAAAAGGTTTGATTCTGATTTCCTATGACCAGTGCTAATTCTGTAGATCGAGTTTGTCATTTTTTCGATGATTTTATATGGTCCAATCTTCAATTCTTCAAGCTTTTTTCTATTCAATTTGTTACCATTTTCCAAAAAT
Organism: Eupeodes luniger; assembly: GCA_951509635.1. Classification (NCBI taxonomy): domain Eukaryota; kingdom Metazoa; phylum Arthropoda; class Insecta; order Diptera; family Syrphidae; genus Eupeodes; species Eupeodes luniger. Next base: position 195,979,230 of record OX608073.1, on the reverse strand, counting down.
ACCATGTCACCTATATTGAAGTCATAATATATGCGGTTTTTATCATAAATCCGTTTGTTATAATCATGAGACTTTATAGTATTTTCTAGGGCTATTTTTTTGTCTCGTTTCCAATCCTGCTCAGAGTTTGTTTGCCTTAGTTCATTTGGCAATATTGCTGAATCTGTGCCATCCATCAGGTACGAAGGAGCAAATCCAGTCACAGAATGCTCTGTTTTATTGTATTTTTGTGTGTCTGTTGTCCAAGTTAATTTGTTTGTATCTCTTTCGTTGATTTTGCATCTAATTTTATTGACTAATGTTTGGTTTAATCTTTCATTCAATCCATTAGAAAAAGGACAATTGACAGCTGTGAAAACAAGTTGTATATTTTGATCGTGCAAAAACTTTTTGAATTCCTTAGAGTTTATTCCAGGATATTGATCTGTCAAGATTAGACCGATTTCGTTGTCTTTCTGTACGTTTCTAACGAGTTTAATGAAATCATTTGCACTTTGCGTTTTCGATGTCAGAATGTAAGCTTTCCTCGTAAAATGGTCGGTTAACAGATGAAGGTATTTTTTTGTTGATCTCGATCCTCCAAAACCCCCTATTGTGTCTATGGACATTATTTCGAAAGGTTTTGTAGCCGGCCCTAGATGTGACATTAGACCAAACTTTTTTTGTCCTCTGGACTTGTTTCTTATACAAATTTCACAGCGTTTACAGAGGTTTTGAATATTTTTTGTTAAATTTTTAGCAGTATATTGGTTTAATTTTTTCTTCATTTGGCTTATACCTACATATGTGGCAGTAGTTTTTTTGTACATCATTTATTAATTTTATGCTGAAGTATTCTGATAATATGATTTTTTCTTTTTTGTAGTAGATGTTGCATTTGGATAATAGATTGTTTTTTTTTATTTTGAATATATTCATTGTTTTCTTGGTCCTTAAAAATGTCTTCCAATTTGATTAGATTTACTACTTTTAATTGTTCATCTTTGTTTTCATTGGGTTCTAAAACTGGATTTCTGCTTAAAGCGTCAGCTTCCAAGTTAAATTTTCCTGGAGAATATTTGACATCAAAATCATATTGTGATAAGTAATATGTTAAATCTCCTAGATTTCTTGATTTTATATTCATGTTCTCTAGGGGCTTGTGATCAGAAAAAACGGTGAATTTTCTTCCTATTAACAAATGTTGCCAGTATTTCACAGATTCTTTGATTGCCAGGCATTCCAGGTAAACAGCTTTTTTTTCTTTTGTGCTTCATTTAATTTTTTTGAGAAATATGCTACAGGTTTTTCCTCTTTGTTGTTTTGTGGTTGCTTGAGTACAGCTCCTACTCCTTGTAAACTCGCATCGGTGTAAATGTGAATAGGCAGATTTTGGTCATAAATTGTAAGTATTGGGTTAGAACACAAAATATTTTTCATTTCGTCAAACGATTTTTGGCATTCTTTTGTCCAAATAAACTCTCGTCCTTTTCTCAGTAAGTTATGGAGTGGGTCTAGTCTCATTGCTATATTTTCAACATATTTATGGTAAAAATTAATTTTTCCCAGGAACTGCCTAACATTTTTCTGTGTTTTTGGTATTGGAAAGTTTTTGATTGAAATCAAATTGTCTTTCATCGGTTTTATTGAATTATTTTGAATTATGTGACCAAGGTATTTTACTGAGTCCGTGGCGAATGTGCATTTCGAAAATTTTAATCTAAAACCTTCTTTTTTTATGGCTTCAAAAAGCTGTGTCAAATGTTGCATGTGTTCCGAAAAAGATTTTGAAAATATTAATATATCATCGATGTAGTTTACGGTGAAATCTGTGAGCTTATGTTTTCTGATTATATTGCTTAATATTCTCTGAAAGATTGCTGGCGCAGTTTTAAGGCCGAATGGTAAGCATGTCCATTGGAAATGCCCTTCTTGAGTAACAAATGCTGTTTTGTGTCTATCGGTGATGCGCAGAGGTATAGACCAAAATGCTGAATTTATATCGAGTGTAGAAAACAATTTACAATTCCTTGTTTTTATCATCAGATCTTCAATTAGAGGGAAATGTTGTGATTGCGGCACAACAATTTTATTTAGATCACGAAAACCTATGCACATTTTTGATTTTTTTTCTTCATCTCTTTTGTATGCTAGCGTAACTGGAGCTGCAAATGGGCTGTATGAATCCTCTATTAGGTTTTTCTCCAGTAGCATCGCGATTTGTTTCTCAATTTCTTTCTTATCATCGATTGTACAACGATACGTTCGCTTACTGCAATATCTATCGACTAATAAGTCTATACGCGCTTCGTAATCATTTATTGTTTATCTTTTGCGAATATCGAGGAATTATCTTTTAGTAATTTATCTATTCTTGATTGTTGGTCATAGTTCAAATGATTAACAGAAATATTAAAAACATTTTCTTCAATATGTTCATTAAAGTTAATTAATTTTAAGTTCCTATTTTCATAATTATTGATTTCTTCTACTTGATTTGCCTTTCTTACATTTTTAGAATAAAAACTATCTTTTAAATTTGTATCTACAATTTTATCACAAATTATATCTGTTCTTGGAACTTTTTGACTTATTATTAGGTTTTCATCTTGAGTTAAACATTTTTTTTTTAATACAATCTAATCCAATTAAAAAATCGTAATCAAAATTTTCCTTATCTATTACAAATACATTTACTTCATTTTCTAAATCAAAAATTTGTACAGTTAAAGTTACTAGACCAGTTGTTTTTTTCACACCATTAATAGTTTTTATGTTAGCATTTTTTGAATTATTTACTTTGTCTTCTTTTAATTTCAAGAATCTTGAGTTTATCAGTGAAACATTTGAGCCTGAATCATAAATTCCAAACACCTCAAGATTTTTACTCAATACTAATTTTATTTTTATCAATGGTGGCACTACAAGTTTTTTTGATCTTCATTTTGTAGCTCACATTCCAGTTCTGAGTTGTTGACGAGCTTTATTTGGTTTTTCTTTTCTCCTTTATTTTCTGTTCTAAACCAGCAGGTAGCTTCTGGGTGATAACGATCGCCTTTCTTCAGTCTCTCACAAATGGAACATTTTTGTTTTTGGTTTTTGTTTTGTTTTGATTCAAATTTTTCTTTATATTCTGAACTAAACCTGTTATTTTTCTTCTTAATCAAGTGTTCGTATTTATTGATTTCGCTGTACAAATTAACAGTTGACTTTAGTGAACCTCTCTCAATTTTATCGATTATATGATCTGGTAGGCCCATTACAATCAGGTTTATCATTGTTTCGTCGTCGATAGACTTGTTGACTTCTAGTAATAGTCTTTCTTTTTTTGTTGCATATTCAAGCATTGAACCTACTTGAAATTTAAACGCAAAAGCGTATTTGATTTGGGACCAGCCTTTGTTTCCATATGTTTCAGAAAAGGCTTTTTTCCAAAGATGCCAGGCCGAGCTTACAGTGAGTTTAATCAACATACTGCCATACCAGTCCAAACATTGCTTTTCAAGTAAGTATTTTAAAGTTTCGACCTTCTTCTCATCTTGTAGAATCTCAAACCTTTCACATTCCTTCTCAAATTCTTCAATCCACTGGTCAACATTGGAAGTTTTATTAGAGAACTTCTCCATTAAGAATTGTTCAGCTATTTTCCCTAAGTTAAGAGGTTTTGATGGACTGTTTTCTGTGCTCGTGGTTGCAGGTGCCAGTGCCGGCTGTTTTTCTTCTAGGTACGCATCATTAAACTGTAGATTTTCACATTCATCTAAATAGATTTTTCTCATTTCATCTGTCAGTGTTATCCATAAATTTCTTACTTGATGTCTTTTCTTTAGTGAATTTTTTATTTTTGCAGAAATGCTCGAGTTTAATGTTTACTCACGAGGAAGTATGTTTACTCACAGGCTTTGACTCATCAGGAACATCAAAAATGCATCCGTCGGGAGTCTCGATTGAGGCTATGCAAATTAAATTCGATTTTCCATCTGAAGATCCCAAAACAGTGAAACTAAATCGTAGTTTGTCCATTTTGTTTGATATAACCAAAAATGTCGTTTTATAAAGGTTAGGTCTTGCATGTGGGAAAATGAAAATTTATAACAAATGTGTTGCTCTGTAATTCGAGAATTTATTTATTATTTACAAATTTCAACTTAAAATAACTTAAAATAAATATCACCTGTAATTCGAGAAACGACATTTAATGTTAATAAATTATATGTGATTTCAGCAGTTCAAATTCTACCACTCTTACTTATTTCATTTGAACTACTTTGACAATCTTATTTCATTTGAACTGTCATTTTGATTTAAGACGTTTTTATAGTATACAGGGTGATAAAATAGATTAAAGAATGTACATTTTCTTTACATATATTTTATTATTTTCTATATTGTTATGAGAGTGTTTATGGCGTTAATTTTTTTTCATTAATTATTTGTCAAACTTAAATATTATTAATTTTACATTTTTTGTCCATTTTTGTTCATTAGTTGACTTATACAACCACTCATATCTTAAAACTTATACAATAATCGACAAAGATTAGCATTGCTTCATAAAGTCAATATTGTTGCGCAAATTTTAAGCCTAAAATCACTTCTAAGTTAAACATACAACCCGAGAAATAAATAAAAACAAATTATAAAATAATAAACTTTTTGAATTCATTTTTTCCAGGAAATTAGATTTCATCACAATCGCGAGGTTGCTGCTTTGTTTCATTTCATTATCATTCCAACATTTTTAATTTTCTTTTCTTCCTATGCTCTTTCTATCTTAATATGTGTTCCATTTAATAGTTACGTTTTTTCTCTCACCTAACTACTAACATTACATATTCAATTTTTCTGTATATGTAGTTTATCAACTAACCTACACACACACATTATTTTTTTGTTTCTCTAATTCTATCGTCACATCGCTGAGCAGTGTGGGCTCTTTTTTTTAAGTATGGAGTATGTGCCTGGTTACACGAGCGCAAAAAAGAATTACTTTTGTGGATACACACAGAAAAAAAAAATTAAGTGGGCATGCAAGAAATAGAGGAACAGTCGGAAATTAAAACACAAAAAACTTCGTTGGATACTCAGCCGCAGGTACAGCACGAGCAAAACAAAAGCAGATTTGCTGAACATTCTACTTCGCCGGTAAATTAGAAATGAAAATGTCTGTCAAAAGGAGAACGTTTTGAGAAAGAACATGATTTTTAACGCAAAACTCATATCTGAAAATGAGGAAAAAGACGAAACTTGGCATTTTTTTCCATCCCTTTCCTTCTTTCTAAAAATCATCCGCTCTCTTTCGTGAATTAATTCTTTTTTGCGCTCGTGTAACCAGGCACTATGGACATTTAATTAACTACAGTGCCGTGCACATGAAATGCCGATTTAACTAAAAAAATTTAGATCTTTTTTATTTTTCTGGTTCGAGGAAGTGAATAGATTATAATTCTTCCAATTTAAAAATAAACAAAGTACTATTATAATAGCTTGAATTACCAATTTTGTATCACTTCCTCGAACAATAAAACTGAAATTAAGTTAAAATTTTCTTTACAAATAACTCAAAGAAGGTACTTACAATGACGTCGATAAAAAGAGCACACAAATGTGGGTAAGTTAAGTCAGTTGCACTGCACTGAACATGAGCAGATGAATAAAAAAATGTGTCTATGGATATTTACACACGCATACCTATAGATGTATGAGAACATTAAAAACACAAATTTGTTTTTTTTTTTACCGCAAACTATATTTTTCGGTTGCAAAAAAACGTTTCTAGGTATGAATAAAAGAAAGAAAAGAAGAAAATAAACAAAAATTTCGTTCTGTTTTCAACTAAAAAATTGAAATGGTTTTGTTTGTTTTCACGTGCGGCTTGGCCTTTACTACGTAATATTTTACTTAATTTTTTTTCTAAAGTGTTAATTTCGGTAAGGAAGTGTTTTTTGATTGATTTTTTTTATTAAATACGAGTACATAACAAGCTTAAATTCGTTGTTTTTCTTTTATCGCATAGAAATATAAAATGGGTAAAAGAAAGGCTAACATCGGAAGAAAATCCATAAGCACAAAAAGAATGTGTTGGTTACAATTTGCGAAGCAATGCAAGCACGGGTGAGCTAGTGACACATGAAATCACATCCAATAAAAAAATAAAACAACATTTAATGTTTTTTGAACAATAACAACAAAAGCATTTTTTTTATTTATTGAAGTAAATAAGATTACTTAAATCTAATACCTAAAATTTTTTTTGAGTACTTTTTCATACTTTTGGTCTTAATTATTATGGGCTCACCATATAGATATAGCTGTTCTTTATTTATTGTTGTCTTGTTTTTTTTGAAATCGAGCATTCGAAAAACTTTATTTTTTTTTAGAAAATAATTTTTTTTCTCTACTATTGGTTCATTATTATTATTGTTTGTACAATAAAGTTTAGGACATAACAGGTGAACAATAATTTTTGATTATTGCCTTGTTTTTCTTTACTTAAACTTTCTTTATTTTTTTTTGTTATTTTTTGTTTTGGTTTTGGTATTGTATTCGAAAACATAAAAATCTTTGTTTTTTTTTGAAAACAAATATCTTTTTATTTTTGCTTTTCGATTGTTTGTTATTATATACTATTGATATACGTAATAACAGATTATACAATTATCTCAGATTGTTACTTAGTTTTTTTTTTCTATTTTAAATACATCTTTTTTTGTTTGAACAATTTTCTTTTCATTGCGTTAATTCTTCGTTTGGTTTGATTATTTTTTTAATTATTACATTTCTTTTGTTTTATATTTTTCTTTAGTTGTCATTAATTAATTTATTATTTCTTTTAAAACTTTATAAGTCTTGTTTATTTACAACATCTTCGTTACTTTTTCATATTTTTGTTTCATTACATCTGTTTCGTTAATTCGAAATAAATTTTTTCTTATTTTTCAAATTTATAATATTTACGTTATAAATTCTTAAATTTGTTCGTAATTACATAAGTACAGTCTAGTACAATTTACTGAAATTCGTTATAAAATCATCACACAAAAACAATTGATTTTAAAATAAACATACATATTTATATAAACATTAATTTCGAATTTGAACAACTATATATAAAAAAAAAAAATGTTTTCTAAAACTGGTGCAATCAAAAAGAAAGGTACTCGAGAATCGGCTAGGTTAAACCCAAGCGATCAAGAACTGTTACTTACTGGACTAAGTCCGAGAGTTCCGCTCAACACATCAGTTCCAAGTGTTAGCAATAACAACAATAGCGCAAGCCGAAGTGAGTTACGCCGTCTTCAATCTACCGAAGTACCCCTCTTTACAACCGCTCAAGCCACCAATCAAAATCCAGGTTTGGTTGACATGGATGATGCTTTACATTCACGTCCGCTCATTGCTCGAACACCACAAGCAAGCCTTAGTCAAGTGGAAAATTCAGTTCAAAATATGGAACCATTGCTAGAACAATCACAACCACGAGATATAGATGATAATCTCTTAAATGATACGTCCGGTATTGGACCGCTAAATACCTCATCGGAGTCAAATTCAGTAAGAGCTCCTACCTATAGTAGTTTAAGCGGCCTAGGTGCAGATTTCGTAGAGTCGGATCATAGTCTCCAAACGATTCGAAATACTCATATTCCCGAAAAAGGGAACACAAATTCAAATACTGAAACTGGAGAATTTAGCTCAGTGCCTATTTATTTAAAAGCGTACATTAATTATACTCTAGTGAATGCTTTCGAGTCTTATTCGCGAACAATAAGTTCGAGCATTTCCGAAAGTGTCCAGAAAACTGTTAGATCTGATTTTTTAGAATTTCTTAGCGATATCAATAAGGCAACTCTTAATTTAAGAAGAGAAGAACCCCCTATTAAGACCTTCCAAAACCCTACCGGGAATAAAAAGGCCACAGAGCCGAATCCCCAACATCAAAAATCTAAAACTCAACAAACAAAACAAAATACAAAATACCTTCAACAAAATTCACAACCCCAGCAAAATATTGCAAATTCGAATAGCCAACAACAAGTTTATCAAAATAATCCTTTCCAACAACAAACATTCCAGAATCTCAATAATCCCCATCAACAAAATTACATTAATATGCAACAACCAAATTACAATAACACTCAATTCCAGAAAAATTACCTTCAAAACCAACAAACATATCAAAATCATCAATTCCAACAACAGCAATCCAGCAATAGTTTCCCACCTCAACAATTTAATAATCCTGCATTAAAACTACCTCCACCTCCACCTACTACTTCTCCGATACAACAGCAACAATTTCCTCAAAATCCTAGTTACGAGTACCCTCAACAACAGAGTCAGATACCGACTCAAAATTTTCAGCAAACCAACATTCCGGCGGCGGTTTCGCAAACATCCTTCGCATTCAAGCCCATTCAAGGTTTAATACCCAATCCCGAAGTGCAACCTCAAGTTCAATTCCCATCATATAATCCTGAAGTCGGAAATATGACCAGTTCTCAACAAAGTCCTATGATACCGAACAATAACTATTATAATAGAAGCTATAAAGATGTTATAAAAATTGATAGATGGAATTTGAAGTTTGATGGTACACCAGAGAACTTGTCTGTTGAAGACTTTATCTTCCGGCTTGAGACATTGCAAAAACAATATAATTGTCCTTGGTCTGAAATTCTTAAACAACTTCATCTCACACTTACAGGTGATGCCGCAACCTGGTATTATCAATTTCATAAAACCAATCACTTACCAGATTGGCCATCAATGCGTGAAGCATTATTGCTTCATTATAGAAGTTGTAAGTCAGATAACCAAATATTGAGAGAATTGTCGGATAGAAAACAAGGTTTATCTGAATCTTGTGATAAGTATTTTGCTGCTATTATGAAAATAAAAGCACAATTAAAAATATCGTTACCAGATAGTGAATTGATCAAGATGGTAAAAGGTAATCTTAATGATAGGATTGGTCCCTTGGTTTACCCAATGTCAATTTTCTCTCTCGATCAACTTAGGTTTGTGTGTAAGGAAGCAGAAAATACTTCCCTATACACAGTTCTCATTCGAATAGACAATTTAGGCCAGCTCCTAGTGTACATGCCAACGAAATATTTTATGATGACAATGCTCAGATACACTATGAAGATAATATCGCAGCTATGCAATATATTAACAACAATCGGCCTAGACCACCTAATAAAGTTCTTACATGTTGGAACTGTAAGGTAGCGGGACATTTATATTGGGAATGCCCATTTCCGAAGCAAAATATCTTCTGCTTCAAGTGTGGAGAAGAAAATTTTAAAGTTGCGAATTGTCCTAAGTGTAAACAGAAAAACGGACAGAAGAACGTGATTCCAACTGGGGAATCGCGTTCGAAACAACAACCTGAATTATAGAATCCCCAAATTTAGTAGCAAACGAATCAAAGAAAGATAGTAATGAAAAGAGAGTTACTATTTTGGAGAAAACTGCAAAAGAGGCAGATGAAGACTTTGGTATTAAGAAGGATAATAATAAGTTTAGCTATGTAAAACCCTTACATATTGGGATTAGAGAATATAACAAAGCTAAAGATAGAATTTTCAGAGGCAAAGTTAAAAATAAAATACTTAAAACTAGACTTAGATATAAATTAAGGAAACAAATAAAAAGCAACTTATTATCTACTATAATAGATGTCTCTGGTGATCCCAGGCCTTATGCTAAAGTAAAAATAGCTAATAAGGAAATTTTAGGTCTACTTGATAGTGGAGCAAGTGTAAGTATACTTGGAAAGGGATGCAAACCTTAAGTTAACGAACTTAAGGTTCAAATTATACCATTTATGTCTAATGTAAAAACAGCCGATGGCAAGGGGCAATCAATAATTGGAAAAATAAACTTAGAAGTAGAATATAAAAACTTAAAACGAATCATAACCTTTTTCTTAGTACCTAGTCTGGATCAAGAACTTTATCTTGGCGTCGATTTCTGGAGGGTATTCAATCTTGCACCTGGAATTATAAGCGAAATTAAAATAACAGATGCAAAGGTAACTTCAGGTACTCACCAATTGTCTCCCGATTGGACACAGTCAAACAGAAGTTCCGGTGTTATACCAGGTACGGCCTCGGAAAAACGACCCTTGTCGAGCACGTCATCGAGACCGGAGAGGCGGTTCCAGTGAAGCAGCGTCACTACCCTGTCTCCCCAGCGATACAAACCCTGATGTATGCCGAGATAGACAGGATGTTGAGCCTTGGAGTTATTGAGGAGAGCGAAAGCCCATGGAGTTCGCCAGTGGTCCTTGTACAGAAACCTGGGAAAAATCGTCTGTGCCTGGACTCATGAAAGTTGAATGCCCTCACGAAAAAAAATGCGTATCCTCGTCCCAATCTCGAAGGCATCTTCAGTCGTCTTCGTGATACTATTTTTATAAGTAGTATCGATCTCAAAGACGCATTTTGGCAAACTAGCATGCCAGCCCGCAGGCATAGAACAAATAGAACATAAAAAAATCTTGCTTAATAAAAAAAAACCATCTCATTATAAACTTTGAATTGCAACTTGTTTTCAAGAGGTTTTATATAAAACTTGTGGTTTACCAAAAAGTTGCAAGTTTTTTTCTAACAAGTTGATGAAGTTTATCTGAAGCTGACATTTATTTGATGAATATACCTAAAATAATATTTTCTGACTCATCTCTACACTAAAATACTTCTGTAGGTTAACAACAAACAGTCATGTGGATTGCATGATCTATTGAATAAATTGTGATTGGATTCAGAACGATTTTTGACTTTTTCATTTTGTGGTAAATGTCAAAAATTGCATTTTGTTTCCTCTGGAATTGATCCATCAAGTTCGTTTTAATCGTTGTGATCATTTCTTTGTATTAATTTTATAAGAATGTTATGTTCAGGGTGTTTTTTTTGTTATGGTTTCCGAATCCTCTCTGACACTTTGATTTGTTTAATCTTTCCTCAGCTCTGGTCTTCCTTCAATACCCGTGACAATCTCGTAGAGCCCCGATGACTTGAAGTCCTTAACAATTTAGACTTTCCAAATTTTCCATCTTGCACTGTCTGCTAATTTCTTTTAATTGTAATGAAGTCCTAGATAGCCTTTTTATGTTAAGGTAGAACGCATTTCCTTCAATTCAAGATAATGTAATTTTCTTCTTATAGCATGCACTGGGTCCATAACCATTTAGTATAGAATGTATGATGCTCAAGAATTTGTTATTTATATTTAGTTTGGCACATTTTTATTTTCAACACGTTTGACCTGCCGTTTTTATCCGTATAGGGCGATAGTCCCAAGAAAACCATAACATTATAGACCATAACATTATGACATACCTCAACTAGAATCTACCGATTATACCCCTTCACTGCGAAAAAGGACTTCCGCTACTGGTCTTAATGCAGGTTGAACTAGGAAAACTCAAAAAATAAAAACCAACTATTTCAAAGTCTAAACCAAGAAAATGCAAATTCACTATGTGTGCTCAAAAATGTAAATAAAAAAATGTACCTAATAGTAAAAGTATTTAACTGAAAAAAAAAAATAATTCGAAAACTTGATTATCAAAAAACGTTCAAAATTCAAAATTATTTTCAAAGATAAAAAAATGTATGTAAGTATATCTGTAATTCAATTCAAAGTAATTGTAATTTTATAATCTGTTTATATTTTTGATTATAGTTCCAACATCAACTCTTTTTCCAACAGGATGTTTAAAATTGAACTAAATCTTAAAACTTCAATTTTGAAAATGATATCCAAAAAAAAAATCAAATTAAAAATCGACTATAAATTTTTAAAACGACAATGAAAATTTCATCAGGATACGTGACCAAATTCAACACGAACATCCAGCTCCAAACCTAAAATCCTTGTTCGAACTTACCATCAAATATAAAATTTAAAAAAAATAATTCAAAAATGTTTTCATAAAATATATATCAAAAATTTTATTATGTTATTATATAAAAAAAATCAAATTTAAAAATGATGCTTTAAGAATTGTATATGTTATTTCAAAACTTATCTTCATAAAAAAAATAAAGGGATGAGAATTTGAGAAGAGAAATAAACATGAAAAGAAATGATAAAAACGGAGAAGAAGCCGTGTTCTGCGAGCCAGATAAATAAAGCAAAATTGAAATAAACTACTTAAACTATTGTTAAAAAAAGGACTTGAAAAAAAATTAATCTTTGTTTAGTTTAGTTAGTTTTATTGACTTCATAAATATATACAAATTTACATTTCAGTGTTTCGATATAACTAAGTCTTTTATGGTTTGGCCGAAGGCCGTCTACCAGAGTGACATTTTAATTTAATTTGTACATTTTCAAAAATAAAAAGCTTAAAACATTAAATTATTATTACACATTATTATTTTTTATTTTTTTTTTTTTTTAAATACATCTATCATTATTATTTAAAAATTTTCTTGCATAATTTGGTTTCTGTAACGAAAAGCATTTGTAATATACCCAACTAGAGGGTCCCAGCCGCTCTCTCCATTCAAAATTTTGATTACTTCGTCTAGGCTAAGAGACTCCACTGCAAAGAAACGCCTTCGAAATTCCTTGAGTATTGGACAGATTCCCACAAAGTGAAAAACATCTTCGCGCACTTTCAAATTGCATAGATCGCACAATAATGGTAGTTCTGGTCGATGCGGAATATAATTCAAACTAATGACTTCACCTCTTATTTTAAATAGCATACTGATTTGTTCTGTTGAGTTTTGTGCCAAGAAATATGTGTTTGTATTTAAAAAATGATTCAGCTTGCTGTAGTATGTTCTGTATTGCGACGACTCTGCTTCCGCAGTGAACTTATCATAAATCATATTTCCAACTTTCCTTAGCAAATCTTTGAATTTTAACTTCATGGCTTCATTATTATCGGTGGTTGATACTGTAAAATCTGCTGAAGATTCGTTGGCCAATTTGTTCCACTCAGTAACGCAAGTTCCCCCAGAATGTATCAGTTGCATGAGAAATTAATCTTTGAGTTTCAGAACTCCAATGACGAATCACTAACTTCATCCTTGAAGGACTCTGAAACTCTCCAAAAATAAATGACTTGCTGGAAGGACCTCCGAATACGCCTTTACATAAACGGGTCTCTTCCGAGCATTAAGATTTGTTTAAAGTGTGTGCCATACTTGTCTTGCTATTTGAGTTCCTAATTAAGAATGCTCAATGACTAAAACACTTGATTCACATCACTTGTAGATACAAAAATTTTTAATTATGTCTCACTTGTGGCAACGCGGTACCAAATACCTAATTTAGTAACCGCGACTCACAAAATCAACATAATCAAATTCAAATTTAAACTGAAAAATAAAAAGAGTGTTAATAAAATTAATTTGAAGTTATAAAAAAAAACTAAATGAATTGGCTCAAAATAAAACTTAAGCCACTCTATCTTCAGAATTTAGATAGAGGGCTCCACGTTGCGGGCGCCATTTGTAATGAGCCGCTTTGCCTGTGTGGAGTCGTGACTGGCCTAATTGAACCCGTAGCTCAGCGGTTTCGAAGGTTCTTCGACCCAGGACTCATCACAAAAAAATTATAAAGCCAGCCTAGCATCCCGGTGTTGATGATGCGCGAGACATCGCCTCTACCCTCCCTTCCTTGGTTGACTCCCTCGCTAGAGCAACCCCTTTCCTCGGCTTCTTTTCCTTACCCCTTCTTTCCCATTTCCCTTTCACTATCTCATCCCTTTAAAAAAAACTTATCCCATCATCTTCATGGTTTTAAGTTTCATAAAAATTCCGTTTTATTTTTTTTTTTTTATAACAAAATGTTTTAAAAAAATCTTTAAATTTTAAAGGCTTTAATTTATATTCACAAAGTGTATATATGTACAAGTGAAAATTCAGTTTAAAATTAACAAAAAAAATTAATTTATCACAGCAAAAATTTTAATTTATTTAACAAGCAAAATTAATTGTAAGTGGCAATCATACCCCAATCAAGCGAAACTCCGATTGATTCGATAAGAATCGTCTTCGATTTGTTAACAAAATTGGATCTTCAAGATCTCTTTTACTTTCTTATTCTTTTTAAATCTCAACTCCCCTTTTTGCAAAACATGCCCTTTTTATTTGAAATTATATTTGTTGCCTTCTTCTTTTTTTTTTTGTGAACACTTTCGTTAACCTGCACTTTTATTCATTTTTTTTTTTTTTTTTTTCTTTCGAAATTCATTTTTTTATTCATTTAAACTTAACTCTACTTACATGCTAGACAAAATGGGAAACTAGCCTAATTAATTCTACTTAAATATAACTTACTGGCCCTAATCGGGCGCTCTAAGAAATTCATGATTCTTAAAATTAATGCCTTTCGGCCTACGAACTAAAATTGTTTTATTTATTTCAATTTATGTTTTTTTTTTTTTAGAAAAGTTTAAAAACTAAAATCATTATCATTTTTTGGGATTTTTACTTACATACTAAAGTCCTTAAAATAAAACTTAAAATTACCTAATCTACCTACAAACTACTTAAAACTAGAACAACCACAGCGGCAAAACAACTATGTCCTTCTATTTGTACTTCCATCGAGGATTTTTATAATATTGTCTGTGATACGTGTTTGCATTTTTTTTTTTTTTTTTTTTTTTGTGTATTTTTGATTTCTTTTTTTTTTGTTTTGTATTTTATGAGATTTTGTTTTTTTTATTCCTTTTTTTTTTTTTTATTTTATTGTGCCACCATTCCTGCTCTACTTAAACCTAAAACTTAAGACTAAAACAAGTATGTAAGCCGGCCAAGGCATAAATACCATACCCCGGATTACCCATTATCAGTTGCAGTTTGAAGCCACCAAAACTGGTTCTCCTGCTTCACCCTATCAATGCGGTCCTTTTCGGACACAGCCCTACTGAACCGAAGCAGCTCCGCTCCATCACGAGCGAGGATGCCCCGTTCATACAGGAGCCGCCGGTCTACGGTTTTTCGCCTGACGTGGTAGATTAGCGGTACTGCCAATCTATCCTGTATCATGCCGCACTGGTCTAGATAGAGGAATGCCTCTGGTGGGATAAAGCCGCTCAAGCGTGCATTGTCGAAGTAGTTGTCGTTCGGATAGAACGGCCTGAAAATCAAATTGTTGGTCGAAGTCATAGCCCTCGCAATGTGGCCCCGAACAAGTTTTATCACGAAATTGTCAATTCTATTAATTCGAGCCTCGTTGTATAGAACCTCGTTTGAATAATAATGCAGATAAGAAGATTCCGGTGTCCGATACAAACCAAGACAGCGCCGAAGACACTGTCTCTCGAACACCCGAAACTTCTCCATTTGGGAAGGGGCAATGTTGAACCACACAGGACAACCATAAACAATCATTGGCCGTATGAGGGCCATGTAGCAAATTACCTTCACTCTGGGGTCAAGCTGACTGCTGTAAAACAGCCGTTTCGTCAGAGCAAAGGCTCCTCTGGCCTTAGTCAGAGCAGCATCCATATGTCTGTCGAAATATAGATACTGGTCCAACCAGATACCGAGGTACTTCACTACACTTTTGCTCGTCAATGCCTGTCCGTGCGGGTCAACAATGACCATCTTGCGCCAATTCTTACACGTATCTCGCGAGGCTTTAGCCAACGGAGTCCGGAACAAGATTGTCTCCGACTTTTGGACATTTATTTTCAGTTTCCAATCGTCGCAGTATCCTTGAATCTTCTCGAAGTCACGCTGCAAGAGAATTCTAATAACTTCAACCTTTCGAGCCGTTCTGTACGCAATCAGGTCGTCGGCATACGCAATTGCGTTAGTTAAGCTACCTATCAGATCGCTGGTGTAAATGCTGAAGAGGATCGGCGAGTTCACCGCTCCCTGTTGAAGACCATTTTTAATTTCAAAGGTGGTGGTAGAAGTTACATTGCCACTCTTGACAACAAACTTTCTACCGTTGAGCATATCATAAAGCATATACAATAATGGTTTACTGATGCCTAGTCTGGTGAGTTTGAGGTACAACCCTTCTAACCATACGGTGTCGAAGGCCTTCTCTAAATCAACCAGAACAGCACCCGTGCATTGTTTCTTGGACTTGTTCCATTGGATATCAGAAACGAGCTTAGACGCGGCATGAATAGTGTCATGTCCTGCCTTGAACCCGAACTGATTATCCGGAATTATACTGTTGTCCGCAGCCCACTCAGCCAGAGCCCTATTGATTACCTTTTCAAATACCTTGCTGATGCTTCGAAGAAGACTTATTGACCGGAAATTTGAAGGATTGGAGTTGTCCTTTCCCTTTTTCGGGAGAGGATGAACCACAGCTGTCTTCCACCGCACTGGATAATATGCATTATTCAGCGCGTTGTTGAACAGAGTTGTGTAGATGTCTATTGCTTCAATCGGTAGGTGTCTTAGTACAATATTGGATATACCGTCGACACCTGCTGACTTCTTATTCCTTAGTGAATCGAAGATGAGCTGGAGTTCTACCTTCGTGATGAGCAAGGGACTTGGGCCCGTTCGATCGGCGATTATAGCGTTTGCTAAAAAGTCGTCATCAAACCGGGTAAAACCACGGTTCTCGGATCGCCAATGCGAAATATCATTCCTCAGGTAGAAGTGATGAAGTAAGGCTCTGTTCTCCAGGTCGTGGTTCGGGCGAATGCAAGCATTCACCTTATATACTTGCTGGAAAGCAGCACCAACTGTCTTCACTTTCTCCTGCGGATCTTCAATCACAAAGAAGTCATCATCCAAGACGGCTTCCTCAGGATCAATTTGCGCTGTCAGAAGTACGTCTGTGTTCTCTACTGTTCTCAGGAGTTTAAGACACTGAAGGTCGTTCTGGTTCGTGGACCTAAATATCTTATTAATCTTAGGGAACATACTCGGGTCGCTAGAATTAACGGCCCGAATTTTCTTGTCCCAGTACAAATTAATAGATAACCTGTAGTTTTCCTTGATCAGGGTGTTGACGTTTTTAATCGACGACTTCAGTGTCCTAATCTCCACGTCGTACGGGTCTGTAAATCGTCTGTACAAGTTTTTCAGTCTTGTCAGTAGTCCGCTTTTCTGTCTGTGTAGTGCGTCTATCGTCGCGTTACTGTAGACGTTGTTTTGGTCGCTTTAATTGTATTTCGGTATTGTCCGTTCCATTGTTCGTTTTATTATTTTGTCCATCAATCATTCAAGGTGTTGGTCGATTTCTGTATTTGTCAAGTTTCTGTTGTTTGGTGGGGCTATGTCACTCGAACGAAGTTCTCTTGCAAGGACTTGGGTGAAACGTGGCCATCGCATCTTACTATAATTGTAAGAATGCGTTGGAACGAATTCATCCAATTCCACAAGCTCGTTCGGAATCTGAATTACAGCAGCGAGTCCGCAGTGGTCACTGTCGTAATCGACTGTCTGTAAACAGTTTCGAGGGTGATTACCCACTTTGTCCGTTATTGTCAGTCTGGTATCGTACAGCAAAAGGTCCAGAAAGGAACCGCTCCTTGGGAACGATGGCCTTTCAGTAGCCAGCAGGTCAACACCATATTCAACACCGTGAAGATTCATCAAATTAAAAAGATGATTACCTCTTGGATTCTTTGTTTGATTTCCCCAATCTTCATGTTTCGCGTTCAAATCTCCGGCCATAATGAAGTAGTTTTCTTCCAAGCTCAGTTTTAGTACTCTGAAAAGAATCTCGAGCTCTGAAATAAAGATAGTAGCCTGCGGAGCGTCAGCCGCATAAGCCGCAATCATATACATCCGCTTCCCATGAGTGAGAGAGATGCATACGACGCAAACTTCTAGCGTCCTGAGCTTTCGCAAATCATTATTGTATACGACTTTATAATTAATGCCCTTACGTATGAAGATTGCAACACCGCCTCCTTGAGTAGAGCCGGGTCGATCCCTTCTTACGATATTGTAATTGTTGTTAGTCAGTTTATGTTTCTGGTTTAGCTTGGTTTCGCTAGCCATAAACACATCAGGACTGTGGTCTTTTAACAGCTGGAACAAATTGGCTCTACGTTCGATCCTAATCAATGAATTCACATTCAAACCTAGGATCCTAAGGCGCGTCTTCGGCAGCGCGCCCTTAACCCTGAATTTGCGCTTGGCCAGCCATCATAGAGTAGAGTTTATCTACTCTTCCGGCTTGCTCCATGATCTGACTTTGCAGTCCTGCCAACTGGCCTTGAATGCTCAGCAACAAGGACAGAATGTCTGGCTGCCCCGCCGGCGCCTTAGGCTCTTGGGCCTGTGGGACGACCGGTGGTGGAGCCTGTCTCGCTTTACCCATTCCTTTCGCAGATCTGGCGTAAGAAACATCGGGTCTCACGAATGAATTTGTTGTCGGAGCTTGTCGTACGGTTCGACTTTCTGCGGCTTTTTGGCTGGCCTGTTTGTCCCGTATCTCTTGGACCTTAGGACAGCCCCGATAATTTGCGGGGTGCCCCTCGTTCCCGCATATTACACACTTGAGCTGGGTCATGTCTTCGACCCGCTCAGTCCCTAGCCTACATTCACCCCTATTGTGGGTTTCGGCGCATTTCACACAGCGCTCCTGCATTCCACAGTTGGCTGCAGCGTGACCGAACCTTTGGCAGCGCATGCATTGCAGCATGTCGTCGTGCCTCATTAATTTTTCCCAGTGTATGACCTGGTAGTCTAGGACGGTAATATTCCTGAGACTCTCCAGTCTACTTTGGGGCGACAGAGTTACAATGAATATTGGCAGTTTATGCCCCTCCCGTCTGGACCTTACCGTAGAAAAAGGCTTGACTCCGATGAATTCGAGGTCATCGCTCGCATTCTGACGGAGCTCAGCTAGGAGCTCCTCTGGTTCCGTGCAGGAACTGATGCCCTTCAAAAGTACCGTCTTCGGTTTTTCACTCCTAGGAGTGAAGCTGAAGAATTCAGCAGTGGCTGCTTTTAGGCACTCTTTAACTATTTTGTATTCGGCCAATGTGAAGCATTGGACCGAATACCGCTTCTGCTTATCATTTATAATTTTAATGCTAAATTTATTATCCGTGGCCGACTTACATACCTGTTTTAAGTCCTGTAGGTCGACCTTGTACGTCCTTATTGGTGGCACTTTCTCGGACTTTTGCCGTGGTTGTTGCTGGTGTTGCTGTTGTTGCTGCTTTGCTGCTGCTGATGTTGCTGCAACCGGATCTGCTGCTTGTGCTAATGCTGGTGCTGCTTTTGGCATGGCGGCTGGTGCTGCTGCCTCCATTGGTTTGGGGGCCCCCGATGAGCTGGGGCCTGATTGCACCGCCCCTGTGTTGGGTCTAGGCTGCTCCTTTTGATGTTGCTTGTTATTAGTAGCAACTTGCTTTTGCTGTTTCATCTGCTGTGGTTGTTGTTGTTGTTTTTGCTGCTGTGGTGTTTGTTGTTGGCTTTGCTGTTGCTGCCTCTGCAGTTGCCTCTTTTTTGATTCCGCTGCCTCTTCTTGCCGGCGCGTCTCCTGTTTTTGCTTAAGGCGTTTTAGAAGGGGCTTAATTTCCTCCTTAAGCGTATTAAGCAATTTCTCGCATTTATCAATGCTTGCCTGCTTTGTTAGGAGGACTTCCTCCACCTCCTCATCAGTGTATTCCGTGGACAGCCCAGCGAACATATTGCTGCCGCCGGCCCTGTACAGTCCCTCCCCTTCTCCGGACATGTCCTCCACAGAGTCATCGGAACAAATATCGTCTTCGTTTTGCCGTTGGATATTTTTCGTTGCCGTTGTCTTTGCTGCTCTTTGAGTGTCAACCACCTCAACTTGCAGCTTGGTTGAGATGGTGGCTGGCCTTTTACCATCCAAATTTGGATTTGCTCTTGAGGTCCGCCTCCTCTTCTTCCTTCCTTTATTGTCTACGGTGTTTTCCACCGCTACTTCACCATCGGATGATTTGGCCGAAGCAGTTTTCAATGCCCCTGCTGCTTTTTCCTTTATTAGGTTTATCATCGCGACTCGAAACTCGAAATTAGAATTAAAAAAATTTCCACCCAATGCAGGGATCGAACTCACGACCCTTGGTTCTCAAGCCAACACACTTTTTTTTTTTTTTTTTTTTTTTAAATTCATTTTTATTAATTCATTCTTAAGACTATCTTAAAGCTAGACAAAAATTCATAAAACTAGCCTATATTAACCATAACTTACAACTAACTTACTGGTCCCATACGGACACTCTAAGTTAAACAATAATACTTAATGCTAATGTCTTTCGGCCCTAAGATCTATTTAACTTCAATTCATTTTATTTATTTTTGTATTCATTAGAAAATTTAGAAAAAAACTAATGTCAATATCCTTTTTTATTTTTACTTAAAACTACTTAAAATAAGGTCCTTAATATAAAACTTAAAGCTAACTAAAACTACCTATTCTACCTATAAACTACTTAAAACTAGAACAACCACAGCAGCAAATCTAACTATCTAACGTTTTTTGTTTATCATATTTCGTTCTCTTTTTTTTTTTTTTTTTTTTTAATGTTTTTATTATTTCTTTTTTGTTTTTTTTTGTATTTTTTTTTGTTTTTTTTCTGTATTTTTTGTGTATATTTTTTTTGTATTTTTTTTTTTGTGCCACCATGCCTATTCTACTTAAAACTAAACCCTAAAACTATAAAACAAGTATGTAAGCCGGCCAAGGCTTAAAACCCCATCCCGACTACCCACTATCAAGTGCCGATTGAAGCCACCAAAACTGGTTCTCCTGCTTCACCCTATCAGTTCGTTCCCGTTCGGACACAGCCCTACTGAACCGAAGGAGCTCTGCTCCGCCTTGTGCCACGACGTCCCGATTGTACAGGAGTCGCCTATCCACGGTTCGTCGTCTGACGTGGTAGATTAGCGGAACTGCCAATCTATCCTGTATCAGACCGCATCTATCTAAAAAGAGGAATGCCTCTGGTGGAATGAAGCCGCTCAAGCGTGCACTTTCAAAATATTCGTCATTCGGGTAGAACGCCCCGAAAATTAAATTGTTGGTCGAAGACATAGCTCTTGAAATGTGACCTCGAACGAGTTTTATCACGAAATTGTCAATTCTGTTGATTCGTGCCCCGTTGTATAGGACCTCGTTGGAGTAGTTATGCACGTAAGAAGATTCGGCTGTTCGATATAAGCCGGTACAGCGTCGTAAACACTGCCGCTCGAACACCCGAAACTTCTCCATCTGGGAAGGGGCAACGTTGAACCACACAGGACAACCATAAACGATCATTGGCCGTATGAGGGCCATGTAGCAAATTACCTTCACTCTGGAGTCAAGCCGACTGCTAAAAAACAGCCGTTTCGTCAGAGCGAAGGCTCCTCTGGCCCTGGTCAGAGCAGCATTTATATGTCTGTCGAAATATAAATACTGATCTAACCAGATACCGAGGTACTTCACTACACTTTTGCTCTCTAATGGCTGCCCGTGAAGATCAACGATAACCATCTTGCGCCAATTCTTGCACGTATCCCTCGTGGCCCCAGCCAACGGAGTCCGGAACAGAATTGTCTCCGACTTCTGGACATTTATTTTCAGTTTCCAGTCGTCGCAATATCGCTGAATCTTGTCGAAATCACGCTGCAAGAGAATTCTAATAACCTCAACCTTTCGGGCCGTTCTGTACGCAATAAGATCGATGGCGTACGCAATTGCCTTTGTAAGACTACCTATCAGATCGCTGGTGTAAATACTGAAGAGAATCGGCGAATTCACCACTCCCTGTTGAAGACCATTTTTAATTAAGAATGTTGTGGTAAAAGTTACATTGCCACTTTTGACAACAAACTTTCTACCGTTAAGCATATCATAAAGTATATACAACAATGGCTTGCTTATGCCAAGCCTGCTCAGTTTTAGGTAAGGACCCTCTAACCATACGGTGTCAAAGGCCTTTTCCAAATCAACCAGAACAGCACCTGTGCATTGTTGTTTTGACCCGCCTTGAACCCGAACTGTTTATCCGGAATTATTTTGTTGTCCGCAGCCCACTTAGTCAGAGCCCTATTGATAATCTTTTCGAAAACTTTGCTGATGCTCGGAAGAAGACTTATCGACCGAAGATTTGACGGGTTGGAGTTGTCCTTTCCCTTTTTCGGGAGAGGATGAACCACAGCGGTCTTCCAATGCACTGGATAATATGCATTATTCAGTGCATTATTGAAGAGTGTGGTGTAAATGTCAATTGCCTCCATCGGTAAATGTCTTAGTACAACGTTGGATAAACCATCGACACCTGCTGACTTTTTATTTTTTATTGAGTTGAAGATGAGCTGAAGCTCAACCTTCGTCACTAACAAGGGACTTGGTCCCGTTTGCTCGGCGATTATGGCATTTGCCAAGGGATCGTCATTGAACCGCATGAAACAGCGGTTCTCAGATCGCCATTGTGTTATATCATTTCGAAGGTAAAAGTCATTAAGTAGGGCTCTGTTTTCCAGGTCATGGTTGGGGCGAATGCTAACATTCACCTTGTACACTTGCTGGAAAGCAGCTCCCACCGCCTCCACTTTTTCCTTCGGATCTTCAATTATAAAAAAGTCATCGCCAAAGATGGCTTCTTCTGGATCTATTTGCGCTGTCATGAGTACGTCTCTGTTCTCTTCAGTTCTTGGAAGTTTCAGACACGGAATATCATTGTCGTTCTTTTTCCTGAATATCTTGTTGATTTTAGGGAACATACTAGGGTCACTGGAATTAACTGACCGGATCTTGCGGTCCCAGTACTTGTTAATTGATAACCTGTAGTTCTCCTTAATCAACAGATTGACATTTTTTATTGACGACTTCAGTGTCCTAACCTCCAAGTCGTGTGGGTCTGTAAGTCGTCTGTACAAGTTTTTGAGTCTTGTCAGTAGGCCACTCTTGTGCCTACGTAGTGCGTCAATAGTCGCGTTCCTGTAAGCGTCCATTTGGTCCCGTTCTTTGTACTTTGGTATTGTCCGTTCCATCGTTCGTTTTATTGTTTCGTTCATCTGTTGTAAATGTTGGTCAATTTCTGTATTTGTCAGGTTTCTGTTGTTTGGTGGGGCTATGTCACTCGAACGAAGTTCTCTCGCTAGGGCGTTGGTGAAACGAGGCCAGCGCATCTTACTGTAATTGTAAGAATGCGTTGCAACGTATTCCTCCAACTCCACGCGTTCGTTCGGAATCTGTATTACAGCAGCCAGTCCGCAGTGATCACTGTCGTACTTGACTATTCTTTAAGCAGTTTCGAGGGTGATTACCCACTTTGTCTGTAACTGTCAGTCTTGTGTCGTACAGAAAAAGATCCAGAAAGGACGCAAACTTCTAGCGTCTTGAGCTTTCGCAATTCATTGTTGTATATGACTTTATAATTAATGCCTTTTCGTATGAAGAGAGCGACACCGCCCCCTTGAGTGGAGTCGGGCCGGTCTCTTCTTACGATATTGTTATTTTTATGAGTCAATTTGTATTTGTGGTTTAGCTTAGTTTCGCTGGCCATAAACACATCGGGATTGTAGTCTTTCAACAATTGGAACATATTGGCTGTTGGGGTAGCTTTTAATATTTTAAAGACCTCTGGTCTTCCCTTTAAAGAAAAACTACTACGTATTCAGCTTTTAATATTTTAAAGACCTCTGGTCTTCCCTTTAAAGAAAAACTGCCACGTATTCAGATGTCGCACAAAATAAACTTTTCTTTTATTTTTCTATTTAAACTTTCCTTTTATTTAACTTTATTTTACTTTTAATTTGCCTTTTAATTTAACTAATGTTGTTTGGGTGGTGGCGATGTCTAGAAGCATCGAGATCGAGAATAGAATGAATTAAATTTATGACGTTTTTGCTGAGAAGCCGCGCGCCGTCAGAAAATAAGCCATAAGCCTATCAGAAAATAAGCCGTGAGCCGATCATTTTCTCAATCTCCACCTTAAAGGTGTTAACAACATGGGGGCGCGCCGATTATGCTCAGCTTATACTTGAACATTACCGCCCGCCTTGCAATAATTAATAATTGTTGCAAAACAAGCTGTCGATATAAATACAACAACCGTCACCCACCAACAACAAATACAATGAAAATTTGATTGTACGTAATAAGTTAAAGCAACGTTTTAATTAATATTAATTTTTTTTTTTGAGAATAATTTAAGATAAAGTAACGAAAAATTTTTTTTGTTATTGATATACATACATATTCATTTTTATATCAAAACTTAGAGATACCATCCAATGTTTTTACAATTTGCTTTACTGGATATAATTGTATTAAGGAAATTTTAACTTTTTTTTTTTTTAACAAATAGATCGCAATTTTCTTTTTCGGCTTTAAAAAATGTATTTCATTCTGAATACGCGTAAAATAGATATTTGTAAAACGATTTCATTCTACTTTTGAGGTAAGAGAATACAAAGTTTGGCAATCGAACGTGTGACGATACCACTTGCAGTTTTCACATCTGCGACCCGAATTTTATCATCATGACCGGCGTAAACTTTAATAACTCGACCCAGGCGCCACTCGTTGGGTGGTAAGTTTTCGTTTCGAATAATAACTAGATCATTTACTTCAATATTTCTTTCTGGATATTTCCATTTATACCTCTTATGGAGTTCCTTTAAGTACTCTTCTTTCCACCGAGCACATAATTGATGATGGAGAATTTTCAATTTTTTCCACCGATTCATTACGCTAAGTGATTCCTCTTGGTAGGACGGTTCTGGCAAACCTGTCATTAAGTCACCGGTGAGAAAATGACCAGGGGTCAATGGAACGATGTCTGCCACATTTTCTGACATGGGTGATATGGGGCGAGAATTTAAACTACATTCAATTCTAGTGAGCAGAGTAACGAATTCTTCAAACGTGAATTTTTCATTACCTGCCACTTTTCGGAAATGCATTTTGAAGCTCTTAACTCCCGCTTCCCATAACCCACCCATATGAGGCGATCCGGGAGGGATAAAATTCCACTTTATTTGCGAAAACTGATGGGCGGAGGCAGTAGGACAATGCCTCAGTGACTTATGAAAATTCGATAAAAGAACTTTAGAAGCTCCGACGAAATTAGTTCCGTGGTCAGAGAACACTTTATCAGGCGTTCCTCTTCGGGACACAAAACGTGTAAATGAGGCCAGAAAGGCTTGGGTTGTGAGATCACTCACCAGTTCCAAATGTATGGCACGTGTAGCAAAACAGACAAATATACAAACGTATCCTTTGTCTAACCGACATTTTCGACCATAATACGTTTTTATCAAAAATGGGCCTGCAAAATCAACACCTACATTCGTAAAAGCACGACTTAAAACGGTTCTTTCGTGGGGTAACGCACCCATTAATTGCGTTTGCACATGTTTTTTGTACCGAGTACAAGTTGCACACTTAATAATGCATTTTTTGATAAGGTTTTTAATACGAGGTGTCCAATATTCTGATCGAATCATCCGTAACACAAGTTGAATTTCACCGTGAAGAGATAGCTCGTGAACATATTCAACGTATCGTTGGATGAAAAGACAATTTGTAGGAAGTAAAATCGGAAATTTTTCATTGTAGGACAGAGTCGACAAAACCAATCTTCCATTGGAGCGCAAAATACCATTTTCGTCAATAAAAGGATTGAACTTTTGCAACCAATTCTTCGACGCTAACTGTTTTTTCAACAACAAATCAGTATACTCTTTTTGAAAATATTTTTTCTGAGTAAGGACAATGAATTTTCGTTTTGCGGAGACAATTTCTTCGTGCGAAAGTTCTGAACTTGAGTGTTTTTTGTGTCCACGCTTATTGAAGGAGTGATAAAATCGAAAAATGTAAGCGATAACGCAAACAATCTTATGCCAATTCGAATACTTGCAAATATCCTCTTCAAAATCTTGGACAACTTGTACCGCGAGGGTTTTAACACTTCTCATCTCTAAAACTGATTCATCCACTGGATTATGTTTCGATTTTGGCCACTGTGACTCTGGTTGAACCAACCACTGAGGACCATTCCACCATAAGGAATTTAGTTTTAAATCGGATGGAGAAACCCCTCGGGTAGCTAAATCAGCTGGATTTTCAGATGAAATGACGTGTGACCAGTTTGTCGCCGAAGAATTTTTCAAGATTTCCGCTGTTCTATTTGCTACGAAGGTTTTCCATGAACTTGGAGGTTTCTGAAGCCAGGCCAGTACTATAGTGGAATCCGTCCACAAATTTACTGACGATAGGTTTTGAATCTGAAGTGAGGTTGTCGATAAACTGAGCATCCTAGACAAAAGGACAGCACCTTGTAGCTCTAATCTGGGCAACAAAATGGTATTCACTGGGGCGACTTTCGACTTGGCCCACAAAAGATGTGATGTGACTTTATAAGTATGTTGCACCCGTAAATAAATGCACGCTGCATAGGCCTTCTCCGACGCATCGCAGAACCCATGTATTTGAGACACACCGTGTGGACTAAATTCTACCCATCGAGGAATACGTATGTTTATAACTTCTGGCAAACTGGAAACAAATGATTTCCACCTTTGTTCCGTGATGGGAAGAAGGCAGCTATCCCAATCTGTCTTATCTTTCCATATTTGTTGCATCAGTATCTTAGCAACAATCACGACAGGGGCCAACCACCCTACCGGATCATACAGTTTCGCTATCACTGATAAAACTGAACGCTTAGTGAAAGAGACAGATTGAGGAACTGACTGAACGGAGAAGGAAAAAGTATCCAGTGTTGCCTTCCATTGTATACCCAGAGTTTTAACTGAACTTTTGTCATCAAATTTCAAAAAATCTTCATTAAGCAGTGAACTTTTGGGTGTAGATTTCAACAACTGTTTTGAATTTGACGTCCATTTTCTCAAGTTCAAACCAGCCGATTGCAAAACAAGGATTAATTCGGATTGCGCTTTTAACGCCGTGGAAATATCATGAGCTCCCGATAAAACGTCATCTACAAACAATTCTCTTTGAAGAATACTGGAAGCCAGAGGATAAGAAGTTTTAACTGATTTGGCTAAGTGATGCAACGAACGAATGGCTAAGTATGGCGAGCAAGACACACCAAATGTTAGTGTCGTCATTTCAAAAACACTGAGAAGATCTTTTGAGCTTTCACGAAATAAAATTTTTTGAAAGGGTGTTTGATCGGAATGAATTTTAATTTGGCGATACGTTTTCTCTATATCGCTATTGAAAACGTATTTATAAAGTCGCCAATTCAACATCAAGAGTGTTATGTCCGTTTGGAGCGCTGGACCCGGATACAATACGTCATTTAAACTTTTCCCGTTTGAAGAGGCAAATGACGCATTAAAGACGACACGAACCTTTGTCGTTACGCTTTCGGGCTTTATGACTGCATGATGCGGCATAAAAAATGACTTTTGATCATTCAAAACAGCTCTTGAAGTATCACTTGGCTTCATGTGACCCAGGTCAACGTACTCTGATAAAACCGAATCATACTCGTGTTTGAGACTAGGGTTGCTTAAAAGACGCTTCTCATTTCTGAGGAATTGTCGTTGTGCGTTGCCGTAAGAAAATCCTAAACGAGGATCTTGCAAAAAATCTTCCTTAAACGGTAATCGCACAACATAACGACCGGTTCTATTCCGATATGTGGTTTTTACAAAAAGATCTTCACAATGTTGTTCTGCGGCTGTCCATACTTGAGCTTCTGGGAGCTCTTCGAGCTGCCAAAATTTTTGAATTTCATCATTCAAAGAAACTTCGTTATAAAACGATAACGATTTAGAAAATTGCATATTATTTGCAGAATTGGGGTTTTGCAATGGGCCTAGTAGAACCCATCCAAAAACTGTGTTCTGAGCCATAAGTTGCTGAAACACCATAGGTTTTAGACCATCACGGATAATAAAGGGATATATATCCGCGCCAATTAATAAGTCAATCTTGGAACTTTGAGAAAAATAGGGATCCGCTAATGGGAAATCGAAAAGTTTTTGGGATTCTCTTAGCTCCACTGACGCCGAGGGTAAATTGTCAGTGACCGTTTTGAGAACAAGAGCTTGAGCAAAGAGAATAAAATGTTTATCAATTTTTGATTTAAGTGTAAATGAACACATTTTTGACGAAGTCGCCGTCACCGTTGAATTAATGCCTGCCACCGTGGCTTGCACTGATCGTACGGGTAGTTGTAATTTCTTTTGAACCTCTTCAGAAATGAAAGAGATTTCTGAGCCCGGATCTATCAGCGCTCGCCACTCAAAATCATCTTGATTTTGGTGAATTCTTACTATTGCCGTAGCTAAAAGAGTTGTTCTCTGCGATTTGGCAAAAAAAGCTTGGGCATTTACACTAAGGGTTTCAGTAGGATGTGAAAGATTTGAACTATCATTCGGAATAGTTGGTTGAACGCCGGGATTTTCAATTCGATACGAATTTTGGAAAGTATTGCTTGAACTTGTAGCTGCAGCTTGAGTGGACTGTACATTCGGGTTAACACTCCCCGGTGGAGTGTTATCAAAATGCAAAAGTGAATGATGCTTTCCCTTACACTGAAAACATGTATTTTCACTTTTGCATGCGGATACCATATGGGTAAAACCTAGACAGTTAAAGCAATATTTCAACTTTCGTACGATATTTCTCCTTTTAGCCACGGTCATTTTTAAAAACTCTGGGCATAGACGCAATGAGTGTTCCCCTTTGCAAATTTTGCAGTGGGAATTTATTTGAGCATGATGTGCACGAACACGAGGCATATTGCTCGAAGACTGCTGCTTAGACACTGTAGTTCGCGAAATTTTATTAACCTTTTGCATGTCAGCCACGTTTTCCAAAACCCGATACCGATTGGTGAGGAAGTTGTTCATGCTTTCCCACGTTTGAATTTCTGTGGGTTTATCGAGGGACTCTTCCCAAAGAGAAAGTGTTTGCGTTGGAAGTCGAGTTGCACAAAAGTAGGTTATAAACGCGTCCCACGTTTTTACTTCGATACTATGTGACTTTAAAGCAATAAGAGCTTCATTGATGTTGCTTTGCAGTTCCTTCAATGCCGCGGCCGATTCTACCTGAATACACGGTTGCCCGAGCAAAATACCAAGATGGCTGTTTACGAGTATTCTTTTATTTTCGTAGTGGTCTTTGAGAGCCGACCACGCAGCCTCGAAATTGTCGTCTGTGATTTCAAATTTAGAGACAATGTTCAAAGCATGATCTTTAGTCCGGGCACGCAAATGAAAAAGTTTTTGAACGGGACTTAATTTTGCGTGTCGGACATACAGTGCAGTGAACATGTCCCTAAATGCACGCCATTTCACAAAATTCCCACTAAAAACTTCAGTCTCGCATGGCGGAACATGCATACTATGCGTTAAACCATTACACTTGTTTTCATCACTCACCTTATCTCTATTTTTATCATCCCTAGTTTTTGATTCGCCCTCTAATGGCCGCGTGGCTTCGAGAATTTCACTAAGAAACTCAATATAGGTATTGGACGAGCTTCTGTATTTGCCCTTAACCTCAACGAGTGACGCCTTAAGTTCGTCATCCTCAGTCGCCGCCCAAACAAAATGGCTATAAGCCTTTTTAACATCTAACCATAATTCTTGAAGCTCAATCCGAAATGCTTCAATCGTCGATTGCGAAAGCCCTGTAACTGGTTTTTCTTTAAATGTTGCATGAAAATCGACCAACGTGTCGCATGCCAAAATAAGTTTCTCCAAACTCATAGCAAAAATGAAAAAAAAAAACCAAAAGAAACGGGCCCAATTTATGTTGAAAATGAAAATTGCTCACCACCGTTATAACGCCGAAACTTAATCGTACAAAGGTAAGGCGATTTTATTTTTACCGTAGGATATAAACCCTTCCAAATTTTACCGCTTTATATTTTAACGCGTGGTAGAACGTACCAATTTTACCGTTTAACTACCTCACGTATATATAAAAAACAAATTTTAGCAAATTGGAAAAAATTGGATAAATACCTGTACAATACAAAATTTACGATGGCTGCAATGATGATGATGACGCTGGAACTGATGAAGACTTCGATAATTATGGCTACAGATGTAATGGTTACAGATGTAATTTTCCGGACATCGATTAAAAAAGGCTACAGATGTAATGGTTACAGATGTAAATTCTCTCCGAGGACTTCTTTGATGATTACTGGATAATGATGGCGTACCGTTATTATGGGACGGTGCCAACTTGCCGTTATTACGGGACGGTGCCAAGCGTGCGCACGTGCCGTTATTACGGGACGGTGCCAAACGTGCGGCCGTGCCGTTATTAAGGACGGTGCCAGAATTTATTTTGCACAAAATGGCGCTATCTGGCTCGAATGGACCAAATGTTGGGGTAGCTTTTAATATTTTAAAGACCTCTGGTCTTCCCTTTAAAGAAAAACTACTACGTATTCAGCTTTTAATATTTTAAAGACCTCTGGTCTTCCCTTTAAAGAAAAACTGCCACGTATTCAGATGTCGCACAAAATAAACTTTTCTTTTATTTTTCTATTTAAACTTTCCTTTTATTTAACTTTATTTTACTTTTAATTTGCCTTTTAATTTAACTAATGTTGTTTGGGTGGTGGCGATGTCTAGAAGCATCGAGATCGAGAATAGAATGAATTAAATTTATGACGTTTTTGCTGAGAAGCCGCGCGCCGTCAGAAAATAAGCCATAAGCCTATCAGAAAATAAGCCGTGAGCCGATCATTTTCTCAATCTCCACCTTAAAGGTGTTAACAACATGGGGGCGCGCCGATTATGCTCAGCTTATACTTGAACATTGGCTCTTCGTTCAATCCTAATCAGTGAATTTACATTCACAGCTAGGACTTTTAGGCGCGTCTCCGGTAGCGCGCCCATTATGGTCTAAATTGCAGGCAACAAAGAGTAGAGATGGTCTACCCTTTTGCCTTGCTCCTTTATCTGACTTTGCAGTCCTGTTAGTTGACCTTGAATGTTCAACAACAAGGCTACAATGTCAGGCTGCACCTCTGGTGCCTTAGGCACAGGGGCCTTTGGGGCAACCGTTGGTGGAGCCTGTCTCGTGTTCCCATTCCCTGACACCATTTGGGCGTAGGAAAATTTGGGATCCACGAATTTTTGTGTAGGAGCCTGTCGAACTGTTCGACTTTCTTCGGCTTTTTGACTAGCCTGTTTTTGTTTGATTTGTTGGACCTTAGGGCAACCCCTATAGCTAGCCGGGTGCCTTTGGTTCCCACAAAGGACACACTTGAGCTGGGTCAAATCCTCAACCCGCTCCTTCCCCAGCTTGCATTCTCCCTCGTTGTGGGTTTCGGAGCACCTGACGCAGCGCAACTGCATATTGCAGTTGGCTCCGGCATGGCCGAGCCTCCACCACTTCGTACATTGTAAAATGTCGTCGTGACTTTTTAATGTCTCCCAGTGTATGGATTGGTAGTCGAGGCATTTGATTTCCCTCAGACTCTCAAAACTACTTTGGGGTGATAATGTTACGAGGAACATTGGCAACCTGTAACCCCCTCGCCTGGACTTCACCGTAGTGAAAGGCTTGACCCCGATAAAATCGAGATCATGGTTGGCATTTTCACGGAGCTCGGCTTAGAGCCCCTCCGGTTCCGTGCAGGAACTTATGCCCTTCAGAAGGACCATCTCAAATTTTTCGCTTTTAGGCGTGTAGCTGTAGAACTCAGCTGTGGCGTCTTTTAGTAACCCTTTTACTAACTTGTAATCGGCCAGTGAGAAACACTGGACCGAATAATTCTTTTCTTTTTCGTTTACAATTTTTATGAGAAATTTGCCCTTAGTGGCCGACTTACATACCTGTTTTATGTCGTCCAGGTCAACTCTGTGTGTCCTTATTGGTGGCACCTTCCCTCCTTGGGCACTGGTTGTTTATAGTGTTCCTGCTGCTGCTGTTTTTGCTGCTGCTGTTTCTGCTGCTGTTGTTGCTGCTGCTGTTGTTGCTGCTGCATTGCTTTAGTTGAGGTCGATGGGACCTCAACATTTGGGCCTGTCACTGCTGATGGCGGTTTTTTATTTTGCTCCGCTCCTGTGTTTTTGGTAGCGGGCTTGGGTTGTGGTTGTTTCTGCTGCTGTGGTTGTTGTTGCTGTTTTTTTTGCTGCTGTTGTTTTTGCAGCTATTGTTTTCGGGCTGCTCTTGCTTTCGGCGCGCCTCTTGTTTCAGCTTAAGCTGACTGAGGAGGAGCCCCATTTCTTCCTTGAGCTTGTTGAGGCTTTGCTCGTGCTGGCTGATGGCTGCCTGTTTGACTTGCAGGGCTTGCATCAGTTCTCTTTCCTCTTGGAGGTCCGCCTCTACCTCCAAAGCCTTGTTTGTTGGCGGGACTGGCTCTGGCTCCGATAGGATTAAATCCCTATTCGGAGACCTGAAGTGCCCCTCTCCACCTTCGGAAATGTATTCCGTTTTCTCAGACTCGGCGTAGTCTGAGAACTCACTCTCAGTGGTGATTCCTCCCTTACCCCTATCCATATCTTTTCACATGTCGCGCCGCTTAGCGGAGTTGGCCCTCTCCACTTTATTTGGGCTATGCTTCTTTAGCCTCCTCTTTTGGTTCGTTGTTGCTAATGTCGACTGGTCAGATGTTGTTGCTCTTGTTTGTGGTACTGTTAGTGGCACCACTGTTACATCGCCTGATGTGTTTGCAGAGGTATCTTTCGATACCCCCGCTTTCTTCTCCTTTACCATTTGCTTCTCTTCCCAATCGATGAAATCAACAATTTCTCGATTGTGAAAAAAGCAGAAATGTTTCTCGTTGACTCTGCCTGGGACTCGAACCCACGACCCTTCGCTTTGTCTGCAGACGCCACCTCCACTGGGCTACTGATGAGTTATATTAAACAGTGGCCACTTGCCAACATTACTAAACTGAGACGATTGCTCTTATTTAACTTGAAAATAAACGATAATAATACTTCTTCACACGATGGAAGTCAAAGACCGACTGACGTCGGCGCCTAGACACTCTAGGCTACCGGGCTTCAACAGCTTGGATGTGCTGAATATTAACGATGAGTCCGGCCACGTATTCCTGTGGGGTTTCTTTATATGTTATTCCTTTTTCAGGAAACCTTATCAATTCTATCCAGGATACTTTTCGGGAGCTTGATTGTTGGATAATTAATTCCCGTTTTATTCCAGGCACACCAAATGTAATTTTGAAACAAAATTTCCGTTAAAAAAACTTTACCACTTTATTTAACAAAATGGGTATTCAAACTTCTATGAAAAATTTATTTCTGGTCATATGACCAACGAAGACTTTATTTGAGGATGTTTCTTTCTGGCTTCGATTTTATGAAAAGAATCTAAGCTTCCTAACCAACCTGCGGACTACCCATTTTCATATTTTAGAGAATCCAGCAAAACTCCTATCCCGTTGATGGTTCTCCAACTCACCAACACACGTATCCTAGTCCCTATCTAACGCTTCTGAATCAAGCGGATCTCTTCTTGTAAAGTGGAAATGTTGCTTCTTAGAAACTCTACTCAACCTAAGATTCCTAATCAACATTTCCACCTTACCGCCTCCGTATCTGCAACGATTACTATCTGATAGTAAGTTTTGCCTTTTTTTGTGTTGCATATTTTAGGGATACCCGGTTTCAGTTAGTTTGAAATTGAGCTATGTAACAAATTCAATTGATCCAGCGAACCAGCGAACATTTTCGACATGTATATCCTTCTCAACGAATAAAGCATGTCAGACCGGTTTCATCGCGAAGCTTTTCAGTCTTCTTCAATATCTATTCCTTCGCTGTAATCGGCCCTTCTCATTCCTACAGTTCAAAATTGAAGACATAAGAACCTATCACAATAGAACGATTTGATTGCTAGGAACAACATCTTGTCATCAAGTGTAATTTCAACTAAAAAAACAAAACAAACAATACAATATTCATATAATTTGAATTTTAAATGAATGTGACGAACGCACTTATTTTGAATTTGTACCTCTTCGTGGCTGTGGATTTTTCGTTCCAGAATAGATATGCTGGCTTCCTTCTTGGGGAAATCCATTTCTTTTGTTGCAACTATCTACTTGGTTTCTTCTTTATCTGAGGATTAAATTAAGTACAAATTCATTATATATTTTTATTTGAATAAATTGATATTTTCGATTTAAATTGTCTTACCTTCATTTGCATTTGCATTACTGGGAATGAATTTTGTTTTGTTTACATTTTGTTGAGTTGTCAAAATTCTCACCTCGTTGTTAATTTGTCAAAACTGGGCTTAACTTAAATTGGGCCACGTTTGCATTGCAGTTCTATGGTGCGCCTATACTTTCTGCATGATTTTTTCTGTTTTTAGCGAAACTTTTCATAAACATCATAGAATTTGTTTGCCAAAAGCAGTCAAATATTATTTTTAGCAGTTTTCACTGAAAGAAAGTTGCAAAATTAATTTTTCTTTAAATATTTCATTAATTTTTGAATTCAGCGGATCTCTTTTTTGAACGGCTGAGTTCACCTCATAGTTTTTTCCCGACCGGTTGAGCAATATGGGCACAAATTCCATAACGAACTACATTCATAATGGCTTGCTCCCATAAGAAATACACGGGACAACTAACACATGCTTATCCTTATGGACAAAATCCTCTCAATTTAGCTTGTAGGCCGAATATGATCTGAGATCACATCACATTCAAGAGCATAGAGAAATATAATTACCAAGAGAACCGACCGGTACCCGTGTTGCCTGAAACACCCTTAAATTTTATTTGAGGTAAACTCTCTCAAATTCCGTATCGGTGAATACATATGAGTGGTGGAAAAAAAGGCAAAATGTCAGATTGGACTACAAGAACAAATTATGAAATTCTTGTCAAAAATGATTACAAACCATGATACAGAAAGCAACTTCTCTCAAGAAATTTGGAAGATTTGCTCAAAACAAGGGCCATGAATCCCAGGTGAGTTTATTTTATTGTAATGTGTATACACTCTTTATATCTTTTACTCTAATATCGTGTTATATTAGAATAAGTTCGTAGCAACAGTTGTATTTGTATTAGTAAACATTTGTGTAGGATATTTAGAATAAAGGGCAACATCTAGTGGTTAAGAGGAGAACTCGCTTCGTTAAGAACTGAGAACATTCAGCGCCTATAAGAACCTAGTAGTTTCTGGAACCGATTGGAGAACTATATATATAGGCGCACGGAAGCGAAGGGGGTGGTTATTGATTGTCAACTGCAATAAAGTAAAGACTGTGTTTGAAAAGTAATAATTAAAAGTGTTGAATAAATAAGTTTGTGAGTAATTTGAATAAAGTGAATTTGTGTTTTATTTACCAAGTGTGAATAAGTTTTAATTGTTGGACCAATCCGAATATTACATTGGTGTCAGAATAAGGGATTAAAACTTATTGAGAATAAAAACAGTGAGCAGTGATTGAACTATTTTGTGTGAAGTAGTGAAGTTAAAAATAAAAAAATGAGTAAAGTTTTGAAAGACTTAATTGTCTGTTGCGGACGCCTGGGGTACTGCCTCCTTGACCTAGAATGCAAAAGGAAAAGATTAGTTAAGAAGAAAGAAAAACAAACAATATGAACATTCCCTGAGAGGGAAATTAAAAACATACTTAACCGGTTGTTAGGAAATCCATTGATGAGGACTTCAACTAGAAATGTTAGATAGATCCTGAAAAAGAAAAAACAATTATTATTAGGTTCATAAATAATAAAATGAAGTATAAAATAATAATCAAAACAAGAATTGTTTACCTACCATGTTGATTGTTTAGATTTGGATAAACGATAAAGTAGAATTTCATTTTTGTTTGTAACTTTTAGTACCTACGTATTAATGTGGGTCTGAATGAAGTTCGAATTCAAAGATGAAAAAAGATGAATATGGAAATCATAGACACACCATATAAAGACCGGAAACCAATCTGTCATTCTGGTTTTGCCTACAAGCTGAAACGTCAATTCTCACCAGCGTTGCCACGAAGACAAAAATTGTAAGGGCAATTTTGAGGGCCATTTCCAAAATGTGCGGGCCACTATCCCACTACCGTGGAAAAAATTTATTTGTTTAAGAAAATAATAACAGTTTGTCTTTCCTAAATAAACTTATTATATTTCAGGTCTTTTTGTTTACGGTATTAGTTATCACACTTGTACAAATTCCCGATCGGGCACATTTTGGCAACGCTGCTTCTCACGCACCCTTATTTCTAATTCTAACATCAATTCACCACGGCTAACATCAATTCACCACCCTCTAACATCAATTCACCACGAAAATTAAGTATAGTGATGAGAAAT
Organism: Eupeodes luniger; assembly: GCA_951509635.1. Taxonomy (NCBI): domain Eukaryota; kingdom Metazoa; phylum Arthropoda; class Insecta; order Diptera; family Syrphidae; genus Eupeodes; species Eupeodes luniger. The sequence goes on along the minus strand of OX608073.1, from coordinate 195,943,076 downwards.
TCTTTAGAGGAGGCACCTAGTGGCTACATCGGCATTAGGTATTGCATTTTTTGGGAAGAGTGCGATAACTCAGGCGTTAAAAGTTTAATGACGGATTTGTATAGAACAGTTAAAAACAATCATTTTAGTATGGGAGCGGGGTCTATTCTCTATTTTTAGGCGTTAGGGGCAATTTAAAAAAATATTTACGTTAAATGGAAAAAATAATGGTAATACTTACAACTAAGTTTTATACATTTTTTTAAAGACAACAATTTTGTCTATTAGCTTGTTTTTAAATCAAGTCAAAACTATGTAAATTAGAAAAGTTCGTTGAGATATTATATTTTTAATAAATATTTATTAATCCGATCATCTCAGATGCCAACTTAAGACTAAAATCGAAAAACATTTTTGCTGTAAACTGTCATCAAATATGGTTAAACAAAGATCTTATGGTTTCTTATACATGAATCACTTATTAGCAAAACAGCATGTTCCTACGTGATTGTATTGAAATGTAACATAATATTTAATATCATACTTTATGATCCAGAAGATCGTACTTATTGCTTATTATTATATTTTGGTTCATATTTTCTAATTACTAATGGAACAGGTGTGTGTTAATTTGCATAGTTTTTTGAAAAAAATTGTTTTAAACTCAAAATTTGGGCAAAAAAAGGTAAAAAAGGTTTAAAGTGTGATTTTTAAAACTTTAAGATTTTTTACTATTGTTTTTAGAATGCATTGCTTATATTTGTTTTTGATCAAACATTGAAAACTAGATGATTTTATGTCTTGTAGTTCTTGAGAAAAATTAAAAAAAAAAATATTATAATTAAATTATTTTTTCCTTGCTTAAGTATTTACGTAGTCGTATTTTGATAGTAATAATCGAATATGGATTTAGGTATACCCGGAATAAATTATTTTTTCTTAAATCCAGCTTATTTAAATACAAAAGAAACTTTGGCTGGAAGACTTTGTGATTGAAAGTGGCAAGAAATTGTTAATTTTTAACTTCACTGTATTCAAAAGTGTGTACTACGTATAATACAGTTTTCAATTCAATAAAAAGCTATAATTGTCTGAACAAGGCATTTGTTGTATTATGTAAAGAAAACTTGAAATATATTAGCAAAAATGTAAAACATTGTTGTTTTTTTTTATTTAAATGTAATACAAAGGCTTCTGATTCAGGTGAAATTATACATTCTAAAAATTATCTTTTTTGAATGTTATAATAATTCTTTTTTTCTCGAATTTAAAAACGATTACTATTTCCTAAAAGTATTTTGATAATAATTACAAAACAGTGACCAAGTTTTAACAATTTCACTAAAAGTTAAGTTTTTCAAATAAAAAAAATTATAAAAGTGTGACATCACCTCAACATCACACATAACACAACTTTTTTTTTCTTCGAGGTGAGTTTGAAAACGTCAACAAAAATTCCAATGTTTGCATTTTTAAACATTTTTAATAGAAAAACAAATTTCATACAAAACAAATCTTCTCGCCCAAGAGAATTTGTCACACTACATCGTTGGATACTTTCACTATTTTGGATGTATAACAGCGGTGTTGGCCAATACTGAGGAATTCGTAAGGGGTTTGTGTTTCACAACACTTTGTCGTTCATTTGGGTAAAAGATATTTTATCGTTTCAGGAACAACACCGTCGTCATGCTCAATCCAGAAAATCACCTTCATGCAGTACATTTGCTGCTTCAGCTTCCACTTCAGCTGGTCACAGCAATAGAAGTCCAACTTGATTTTAGACAATCTGCGTAAGGATGCCGCTGGCAAAACAATCACCGACAAACACTTCATGCTACAAGGTGAAGGTGGATTCTTTGAGTTCATTTCGTCGCCTCATATTATGTTCTTTGAAGTTGCTATGTACGTGGTTATCTCTGGGGTAATTGCAGGCAGTAGCACTTGGGCTTACATCGTCATTTTGGTAATTGCCAATCAGGTAAAGTTGCAGGGAAATCATCGCTTGAGTTTCTCTTTTTAACTTTGTTTGTATCATTTACAGACTGAAAACGCTTGGCTTACGCACAAATGGTACAGAGAGAATTTAAAGATAATTTTTATAGGAAAATACAAATATTGGAACTCACTTGGACGTGTTCTTATAAGTTTTTTTGATTGTAACTAAAAAGTGTGAATGCAACTTTCTTACTCACACTACAAGGATTCCAGGAAGGTATAAACCATTCTTGTAGGTACATTAATGTACCAAAGACACGACCGAATGAGTTTCAATGTTTGCATTTTTAAACATTTTTGATAGGAAAATAAAAATATCGGAACTCACTTGGACGTGTTCTTATAAGTTTTTTTGATTGTAACTAAAAAGTGTGAATGCAACTTTCTTACTCACACTACAAGAATTCCAGGAAGGTGTAAACCATTCCTGTAGGTACATTATTGTACCAAGGACATGACCGAAATGAAAATTATATACTGATCGATTGGGAATCATACAAAGAATTTTTTTTGAGAAAAAAAAGTGTAATTGCGCATTTATTTTTCTCTAAAAATGTATTTTTTTATTTTATTTCTTATTTTGACGGAAATTCATTTTCCCGAACAGCTGATACTTTTATGTTCACCACAGCAATTTAACAAAAAAAAACATCTGTCAAAACAAGTAAATACACCGCATAGAATTGTTGTTGGATTTCATATTTCAAAATGGACGTAATGTCAAAATTACAAATACAACAATGTAAACAAATGGGTGTTGGAGGGTAAAACGTACGAAAGATTCCGGTCTTTATATGGTGTGTCTATGATGGAAATGATGATTTTTGCTCACCCATACTAAGAAATGGAAACAATACGAATAAGGAGAGAGGTGAATCGGGTGATGTTTGTGCATGTATGGTGATCATACGATGAGATCTGGGGTGGAATCGGCTAAGGTTATTGTTGATTGTTGACAGTCAAAATAATAGAATTTGATCTGTGTAAGGTGATAATCAAATTGATACCTAAAAACGTGACACTAGAAAAATTTGATAGTTATTTTCCTACAAATATGTCGGTTCTGAATAGAGCTACCAGACGCTTACAAAAAGAATGAAACATTTTTTCAGTTACCCTTTTTAGGTACAAAAACACATTCTTGTGACCGACAAAGCTTACGTAATTCGAAAAAACACAACAGAAATAAGAATGTTATTCAAACACAGCCAATTTGATACTTTTATTTAGATATTTTATAGGAATCTTTTTAAAATTTCACCATAGCAACAATGAATTGTGGAAATTATAATCAGAAATTGTTCAATCGAATTGAATTGAGTTGAATCATTTTACACAGACGGAATGAAAATGATAGTCAAATTTGACTATCAAAAATATGATAGTCAATTATCAGCTTAGCCGATTCCACCCCTGGGGAATGTTTTTTTTGGAAGTGTGAAAGGGGTTGTTCTGGTTTTGTTCGTTTTTCTTGGAGATGGTGATTTTTGACGAGACAAGTTTTTTTGAGAGTTTTTTTTTGGAGAAAAGAAAATCTAGAAGCAAGCGGGTGAATATAGTGCTGCGATAGTTTATTTGAAGAAAACAAATGTATTAAACTGAATTAAATTCAAATAAAATTTATTTAATTAAAATTTAAAACTCAAAAAAATTCAAGAGAGTGGCGAATATTACTTCTTTTGAGGAGATTCCGAAATCGAGAGAGAAGCAGTTCGGTTGCGATATTTCTGCCAAAGTTTTTTGTAAAGAAAAAAAAATTAAAAATTAACTTAATTAACTTTAAATAAACTTTATTTATTTTGAAACAAAAACAAACTAGAGTGGTGAAGATTACTTTTTTGGAGATTCAAAAAAATCGATCGAGAAGCAGGTGGGTGGAAATAGTGCTGCCATAGTTTTTTTTTTAAAGGAAAAGAAAAATGTTTGAATAAATTGAAGTAAATCCAAATAAAAGTTATTTACTTAAAATTAAAACTAAAACAAAAAATCAAAAGTGCTGAACCAAATAATAAATTCAGTAAAAATAAGTAATAGTGTTTACATATCGGCGATCCCAGATCGTCCTAAAAGGACAGAGCCGCCACACCATAAAAATTAAATTATTCTTCAACCAGTTGGAGTTGATTTGAAGATTTCCTAGTCCAACCCGTCCATCGGAGCTCCCACTAACCAGAAAAGGAAAGAAAAGGAAAAGAAAACTTTAAGAAATAAAGTCGCAAAAAATGACCAGCAGTATTGCGATGGATAAGTCTATCTATGTGTTTGTGTTTATTTATTAAAAATTTTTGGCGTCAAAGTTACCATATTATTTACCATTTTTATTAATTTATTGCTTAAAATTCATAATTACTTTAATTTCTAAATTTGTCTGTGTAAGCAATACAAAAAACCATTTGTTGAAGGGGTCAACGCGGGAAAAAAAATTTGTTTTTGATTTTTTTTAGGGTAGAACCAACCTCCACAGAGCTCTCTAGGGGTAGGTGATCCTGATACGTTTTTTTATGATTAACGGTAATACCGAAAAGGGTATTTAAATGTTATTGTTGGCCGTGTTTTTTCGTAGACTCTAAGGAATTGTTGTTGTTTTTTTTTCTCTTAGTTTTGTTCGACTAAATTTTTGGTTAATACATTTTGTCAATTGGATTTTGTTAATTTTTCTGATTTTTTTTGGTTCATTCAAAAATGATTAAAAGTAAAAATAAAATTGGACGCCCATGACGAAAAAAGAAAGCCTTAGTTTTTTGTTGGTTTCCGTTTCATTTGAATGAAACGATGGCTTATTGAAGAACTTTTCAGGGGTGCCGATGGTAGCTGATTTTCAACGATGGTAAGGACCTGATTTCCACTGGAACGGTAACGTAATTGGGAAAATCCAAACATGGCCATGGAAAATCCAAACATGCATTAACACCAGCCGTGCCCTTGGGTGGTGAACGTCCGTCCGTTTTGTTTTCAGGAAACCGGCCTGATATACATATGTTTTTGGCTGCTGGTGAAGTTTGCTTCCGGGAACAAGATCCCCCCCACATCCGACGAGCTGACGCTGCGCATAGCAAGCAGGCCACGTTCTCGAAACCAGACAAAAATTGGCTTTGCCTCGATTCTCGTAAAGTGAACGCACTGACGAAAAAGAACGCTAATCCACTTCCTCATATCGAGGGACTCACCAGCCGATTTCCGGATGCCATCTACATGAGTAGTATAGATTTGAAAGAAGCATTTTGGCAAATAGCGTTGGAGAAGCAGAGTAGAGAAAAGACTGCCTTTGCGGTACCGGGAAGACCCTTGTACCAATTCACTGTGATGCCGTTTGGGCTGTGTAATGCTGCTCAACGGTTGAGCCAGTTGATGGACAAGGTGATTCCTGCACGACTTAGGGAGCGTGTCTTTGTGTACCTCGATGATTTGCTCATCATGGCGCCGGATTTTGAGACCCATCTCTCATTGTTAAAGGAAGTAGCCGAATGTTTGCGCAAGGCTAATCTCACCATCAACATGAAGAAATCAAAGTTTTACTTCAAGGACTTAAAATATTTGGGCTTCATTGTTGGTGGTGGGAAATTCAAAATCGATGCAGTTAAGGTAGAAGCCGTAAAAGATTTCCCGATCCCAAAAACTATCAGACAAGTTCAGAGGTTAATGGGCATGGCAGGTTGGTATCGAAAATTCATAAAAGATTTCTCCACCCTGACCGCCCCTCTGACTGACTTAACTGAAAAGAAGAACACGAAGTTTAAGATGACAGAAGAAGCGTTGAAAACTTTCGAAGATTTGAAGGAAGCGTTGATCTCTGCTCCGGATCTTTCACGCCCTGATTTCTCTAAAAGATTTTTTATCCAGTGCGATGCTTCAGACGTGGGTATAGGGGCAGTATTGTCTCAAGTAGATGATGAGGGAGAAGAATACCCAATCGCTTATTTTTCGCAGAAATTTAACAAAAGTCAAAGAAATTACAGTGTGACCGAGATGGAGTGCAAGGCCGCAGTGATGGCTGTGAAGAAATTCAGGCTGTATGTCGAAGGCATGGACTTCACTGTCATTACTGATCACTACAGCTTTCAATGGCTGATGAGTATGAAAGACTTAAGTGGGAAACTTGCCATGTGTAGTTTGTCGTTACAGGCATATGTCTTCGACATACAGCACCGTAAAGGTAGCCAACACATAGTACCGGATACTCTTTCTCGGGTACATGTAGATTCTTTGGCTCTTGATGATGTTGTCCCGTTGATTGACTTGGAATCAGTAGAATTCCAATCCGAAGAATATCTAGATCTTATAGAAGAAATATATAATCGCCCAGACGAACTTCCTGACTTAAAAATTGTAGATAATTACGTTTATAAGAAAGCTTTCAAGAAGTTAGGTGAAGAAGAGATGCTAGAACATTCTTGGCTTTTTTGGGTTCCGTCAGGTCTGACAGAAGAAATTATAAGTAGGGCCCATGATCCGCCTAAGGCTGCCCATGGTGGAATAGCCAAAACTTTAGATCGGATTCGACAATATTTTTACTGGCCTAATATGACTGTACATGTTCACGTTTATGTTAGTAATCGTCCTTTCGAAAAAATATACATTGACTTTTTAGGGCCTTATCCTAGGTCAAAATTAGGAAATGTGTATGTTTTCGTTGTTTTAGACCATTTGTCCAAGTTTGTGTTATTAAAAGCCTTAAGAAAAGCAACGTCCTCGAAAGTGACCAAATTTTTGAAAGAAGAAGTTTTTAATATGTTTGGAGTTGCAAACATAATCCATTCTGATGATGGAAAACAATTTGTGGGAAAAGAGTTTCAGAATCTTATTACCAAATATGGAATAAGACACTTTAAAACAGCTTTTTATTCACAGCAATTGAATGCGTCGGAAAGGGTTAACCACTCGTTGTTAACTGCTATCCGATCATACCTTAAAAACGATCAAAGAGAGTGGGATACGCACCTTGGCGATATTGCGTGTGCGTTAAGGAGTACAGTTCATAGTGCTACTGGTGTATCCCCATATTATGCCTTATTTGGTACTAATATGATGATGCACGGTAGTAGTTATGAACTTGCGAAAAAGTTGAACGCGATGGACGACAACGAGTTGTTGATTCTTCACCGACAAAGCCGATTGCAATGCATTCGAAATCAAATTCGTGAAAATATTTCAAAAGCAAATGAGAAGTCGGCGAAAATATATAACGCCCGAACTAAAAATACCCGATATTTGCCCGGACAGGAAGTATACAGAAAGAATTTTATTTTGAGCGATTCTTCAAAATTTTTGTCCGCCAAGCTGTCCCCAAAATATGTTAAGTGTCGAATTGTTAAACAAGTAGGGAGTCATATGTATGAACTCGAAAACCTAAACGGAAAGAAAGTGGGCATATATCATGCAAAGGACTTAAAACAATAATTCAATGTCAAACCTAGTCTTAACTGATTTAAAAACCCGATAAAAATATTTCTTTCTGAAATAAAATCCTTCTTCGAGGAATTGGTTTTGAATCTCCACACAACTGTTGCGTTTATTTGTTTTATTTATGTTTGTTATTTATTTCACATAGTACCTGAGTTTTTTTTATTAACACCCGGTACCTGAAAAGTTTATCTCAATAAACGCCTTTTATTCTGTTTTATGGGACTGGCAACGCTGCTGTGAAAGTGTAAAGTTGAACTAAGACATCGCTCTTGAGAAATGTTTAAAAATAAAACCTTATATCCAGTTTTTAAATTTAAAAAGTGCCTAAATTGAAAGTTTATTCCAAAAATCGACCACTGTCAAGGTAATATAAGCATATTTCTGCATAAAATAAGTATTTATCTTAAAATCTAAAGTCACATGTCTGACAAACGAAAAATCGTCGAAACCTCACCAGAAGAAAATTGCTATAAAGAAAATACACCAAATTACCTCAAAATCCTAAAACGCACCAGCACCAACATGTCTATGTCTGATTCGGATTTACAAAAAATGAAATCAATTGTTGTATCTTCTCTACAAACTGAGCTGACATTGGCAATTGCTAACCTAGCTACCAAAGAAGACCTGGGTAAGCTAAACAACGAAATAAGCTTCTTGCGAAAACAAAATGATGAATTGTCATCAAAAGTTAAGCAATTTGAACTGAGATGTAGCTCTCTGGAAGAAGAACTTGAATCACAAAGTCGTGAAATAAGAAACAAAAACATAATAATTTCAATTCCCAAAGAAGACTCTCATACAAATCCAGAAGAAAAAATTCGAACTGTCACTCGGCTTCTGCTTGGTAATGAATGTACACAACAGTTTTCAGATTTCGTAAAAATATAAATACAATCAAAATGAAGGTAAACACCGGCTCAAGTGAAATTACTTTGAAAATGCTTAAAAATGCGTACAAGCTGAAAGACACAGGTGTCTTTCTGCAACGCGATCTTTCCAAGAAAATGCAACTAAAACAACGTATTCTTCTACACTACAGGAAAATAATAAAAAAATTTAAACCAAATAGTATGTGTTTTCTTATGTTTTGTGTTTTGTTAAATTGAAAATGCGTGCTTTCGTGTGAATGGGTAAAATAGTTTAGTTTAGTTTTATTTCATCAATCAGATTACAATCTTTATAGACTAGATACTAAATAATATAATTGTTGGGGGCTGTATGCTTATATAAATAATTAAATAAATATTACTATAAGTTATACATTATTATTCGTAATTTTACAATTAATAAATATAAGTTTATGAAAAAAAAAAGATTAATTCTTTAAATTTATTAGGAAATTATAGTTTAATGTTATTTAACAAATATTTTTTAAATAAGTCTCTCGAAACATCAATATTAAAATCAATCCTATTGCAAATTAAATTCACTTCTCTAGTGCAACGCGCGATTGGTTCATTACGGCCATAATTTGTACGATGAAACTGCTCATAAAATTGAAACCGATAGCGTGTAGTTCTAGAGGGTACGTTAACACAATTAACTAATGTTAATAAAGGAGGGCAATTTATACGAAATGTAACTAAGTCTCTCATAAACATAACTGAAAAATAAACCCGACGATCATAAAGAGAATGCATAATAACGATCTTTATTAGATGTGTTCGTTATTGGTATTACAATGGGCCTTACCAATAATTATTGACTAAACAAGCGTTTAGATAAACGCCACGTTAAACTTTAGAGACGAGTTTATTTGTGTGTTAACCAATAACCAAATTAAACACGCCTTTAACTAAACTGTGCTCTATTACATTATCTACTACATTTGTTGCCAAACAGACAGCTGCTGTCGAAATGACATTTGTTTTATTTATGAAATGTCAGCATAAATAAAAGTTTTAAGTGAAATTATTAAAAGTACCTACAAATAAATTATGAGTTCCGACAACACAAATATTATTAATGATATCAACATTTTGGAGGAGGTGTCACAATCCCGAAGAAGGAAAATTTATAGAAAAAGGATAGATCCATTCGCTGATTATGACGACAAAGTTTTTTTTCGGCACTAAAGGTAAGGTTTTTTTGTCCCAGTAAAAATCATTTTTGTAAAATAACAATTTAAGGTTTGATAAGTCCACTGCGAGGTACATATTACATAATTGATCTTGTCCGGTCAGATATTACCCCACTTTCCAACAGAGGTGGGGCAATTTCAACAGATGTTATAGCACTTACAGCAATCAGATATTTGGCTGCAGGTTCATATCAGTAGGACGTCGGTAAGTTAAAATAATAAGATTATTCTCTCAAATGTACGTAGGTGCATGATCATTGAAACGTTTAATTATTTACTTCAGGGGACTGCCACAACATTTCACAACAATCAGTGAGCAATTGTGTTAAAAAGTTTGTGAGAGCCTTGGCATCCAAGGCGAGCCAGTTCATAATATTTCATTCTGATCCTGGGGAACTACGTGAAGTAAAAAGGAAATTTTTTAATATCGCGGGATTTCCACAATGTGTTGGTGCCATTGACGGCACACACATCAAAATCAAAAATCCTGGTGATGAGTTCGGAGCACGGCACAGATGTAGAAAAAATTTGTATTCCATCAATGTTCAGGTATATATGTTATATTTTGTATTTAATAACCTATGTGTACATATGTAATTATTGTAATTATACTAACAATTTTTATATTGTCTTAGTTACAAGTAAGTCTTAATTTAATTCCTCTAAGTGGTTCTCGAACTCATTTTCAAATCGAACAAGGATTTAAAAAAAATCCATCTAAAAGTATTTCGTTTCGTTTAAATAATTTTCGAAAACACGAACAAATTACTTTTAGATGGATTTTTTTTTTAAATACTTGTTCGATTTGAAAATGTGTTCGAAAACCACTTAGAGGACTTAAATTAAGACTCAGAACCATTTAAAGCCGTCCAATGAAGAAACTATTTTAGACATTACAGGGTGGTTTATCTGGCTATATTGAGAAATGTCTTAATGTATCCAGACAAACCTCACTGTAACTTCCAAACTACTCACTCTATTTCGATGATTGAAAGGTTTCCAAGTTTTAATTAAACTCTTCTACGTGCTCTTAGCCCGGTTTTAAATTTTAAGAAGTATTTTGAAAAAAATTCCATCTAAAAGTAATTTGTTCGTGTTTTCGAAAATTATTTAAACGAAACGAAATACGAAATTTTTTTTTAAATCCTTGTTCGATTTGAAAATAAGTTTGAAAACCACTTAGATTAGATAAATTATCAAATAATTAATTTTAAATGCTTTTTTTAATCTTAAATATTTATTTATTTTAAATAGATTGTATGTGATGCGAATCAGCGCATAACTGATGTTATGGCACGTTGGAGAGGATCTGCACATGATTCTCGAATATGGAGAGAATCGTCTATTTGCCGCCGCTTACAAAGCTGAACTGGCCTGCCTGGCTTTTATAATTTATAACTGTTTGAGCCTTTAAGCATTGAATAAATATCCACTTTTGGTTTGTCTAGCATTAATAAAAGAGTGTTTTATTTTGTCCGCTTGGAAAATACTACATGGTGGCAGGGTGATTTTTTTGAGGTTAGGATTTTCATGCATTAGTATTTGACAGATCACGCGGGATTTCAGAAATGGTGTCAAAGAGAAAGATGTTCAGTATGCTTTGACATTTCATCATGAATAGACTTACTAACGAGCAACGCTTGCAAATGATTGAATTTTATTACCAAAATCAGTGTTCGGTTTTTTTTTATCAACAAATTTTTTATCGACAAATTTTGTTCAGCGATGAGGCTCATTTCTGGTTGAATGGCTACGTAAATAAGCAAAATTGCCGCATTTGGAGTGAAGAGCAACCAGAAGCCGTTCAAGAACTGCCCATGCATCCCGAAAAATGCACTGTTTGGTGTGGTTTGTACGCTGGTGGAATCATTGGACCGTATTTTTTCAAAGATGCTGTTGGACGCAACGTTACGGTGAATGGCGATCGCTATCGTTCAATGCTAACAAACTTTTTGTTGCCAAAAATAGAAGAACTGAACTTGGTTGACATGTGGTTTCAACAAGATGGCGCTACATGCCACACAGCTCGCGATTCTATGGCCATTTTGAGGGAAAACTTCGGAGAACAATTCATCTCAAGGAATGGACCGGTAAGTTGGCCACCAAGATCATGCGATTTGACGACTTTAGACTATTTTTTGTGGGGCTACGTCAAGTCTAAAGTCTACAAAAATAAGCCAGCAACTATTCCAGCTTTGGAAGACAACATTTCCGAAGAAATTCAGGCTATTCCGGCCGAAATGCTCGAAAAAGTTACCCAAAATTGGACTTTCCGAATGGACCACCTAAGACGCAGCCGCGGTCAACATTTAAATGAAATTATCTTCAAAAAGTAAATGTCATGGACCAATCTAACGTTTCAAATAAAGAATCGATGAGATTTTGCAAATTTTATGCGTTTTTTTTTTTTTAAGTTTTCAAGCTCTTAAAAAATCACCCGATATAATAAAAGAACAAATAAAAATAACAAAATAAATTCAGTTCAGGTTGATAATAGTTCATTAGAAAAAAGTAAACCTAGCAATTCTGAGAATCGGGAAAATTTTGAGTATCAAATTGAAAAAGTAGAAGAATTATTCTTGGGGAATATTAAAAAAACAGGCGTAGAATCGTGGTACGTACAGTGTACGATCGCCGAATTAAAAACAAAGTTAAATTTTCTTATAGATACGGGGGCAGACTGTGTCTGTATTCCAAAAAAATCTGTTGAAATAGAGAAGCTATCTATTTCTCAATCAAAATCCAGTTTAAAAGGACCAGATGGAAATCCGCTTAAAGTTTTTGGTTTCTCTAAGGTTACTTTAATCTGTAATGATAGGGAATATACTGATGACGTATACATAGTTGAAGGACTTAATACGCCTATATTAAGTCGTAATGCTTTAGTTGAATTGAATATTTTACAGCCTCCACTTGAAAATTATTGCCTTTCGGAAAATAAAACTTTTCAAATAATTGAAAATTTTCCTAGACTTTTTCGGGACATCGGAGAGTTTAAAGGGGAAATAAATATAAAATTAAAAAGCGATGTTACTCCCTTTGTTCAAACGGTCCCTAGAAGAGTGCCAATTCCGTTATTGTCAAAATTGAAATCTGAAATTGAAAGATTAATAGGCATGGATATAATTGAACGAATGGAGGACGTGACGGAGTGTGTAAGTCCAATAGTAGTTGTTCCAAAGCCAAATAGGGAAATAAGACTTTGTGTTGACTACACTCAACTAAATAAAGCTGTGATAAGGCCTTATTTTCCAATGCCAAAAATAGAACTATCACTAGCTAAGATAAAAGAAGCAAATGTTTTTTCAAAAATTGATGCGAATAAAGGATTTTATGAGATTAAACTCAGCCGTGAAAGTCAGTTCCTCACTTGTTTTATATGTCCATTCGGACGATTTATTTTTAAAAGATTACCTTTTGGTATTTCTTCTGCCCCTGCATATTTTGTTTCAAAATTCTATAAAGTTCTAGATGGAATTAGTAACTGTATCTCTCACGTCGACGATATATTAATTTTTGGAAAAGACCGAAATGAACATGATGCAGCACTTGAAAAAGTTTTAACCCGTCTTGATGAAGAGGGAATAACTATCAACAAAGAAAAATCATGTTTCGGTGTTGATCAAGTAACATATTTGGGTTATGTCCTTTCAGCAAAGGGCATTTCCATCGATTCAGAACGAATTGAAGCAATTATTAACTATCCGAGACCAGAAAACAAAACAGAAGTCCAGCGATTTCTTGGTATGGTGAATTTTGTAGCAAAGTTCGTCCAAGATCGCTCGAAAATATTAGGACCTATTAATGTTTTAACAGGTAAACTTGATTTTGTTTGGGACAAAATTCAAGAAAAAGCGTTTTTGGAGATTAAAGACAGTTTAACAAAAACTCCAACTCTTGCTTACTATGACCCATCAAAACAAATAGTCATTAGCTCTGATGCATCATGCTACGGCATTGGAGCATGTCTTTTCCAAGTTGACGAAAAAGGAAACAGACAGGTAGTTTCATATATTTCTAGAACTATGACTATTACAGAAAAACATTATGCTCAAATTGAGCGTGAAGCCTTAGGCATAACTTGGGCAGCTGAAAAGTTGGCTGAATATATAACAGGGATTCAAGTAATATTTGAAACCGATCATAAACCTTTGGTTCAAATCTTACAATCAAAAAATTTAGATACACCGAGGCTACAGCGGTTTAGAATGCGCCTCATGCGTTATGACTACTCCGTTGTATATGTACCAGGAAAGGATTTAAAAATAGCTGACTCTTTGTCTCGTAGTCCAGTTCCTTGTAATGTAAATGAACCACAGGAATTAGAAATGGAAACGGAAGCTTTTGTACGCTTTGTAGTAAAGAATTTTCTTGTGAAAGATTATTACATTGTTACAGAAATATCCATTTGAATATTTTATATTATTTTTCTAAAAGAAACGACGGCACACGACACTGACGACGACTAGAGCAGACAGACTAATGTTTATGTTTTGTATTTGTTTTTTTTAGGATGACTATATTAGGTACATCGTACATCAGTATGTTTATAAACATTGGGTAGCATGAATGAGTGAGATAGTTGCATGACCGAATTGAGAGGAAATATATGTACATAAGAAGTAAAAAGCCTTAGAGTGCGTTCCGAGGAGCAACTCAAAGTGAGGGTATTGCGAGAATTCGTAACTGGTCGAATTAAGCAGAAACTCGAGTTAGGTAAATTTCGAAAAGCTTAAACTCAAAGTATGAAATATGAATATCAATGACCCTGGAAAGAGGGGAAGTGCAGGATTTTCTTTTGTTGGATGGCTGCAAAGCTTAAGGAGAAAGAAATAAGAACAAAGGCGTAGGTAATTTATTAACTCCTAAGCAGTTAAAGTGTTTAAACGTTCGGCTAGAATAATTTTGCCCAAACGACTAGGTATCCTAATTTAAACAAAGAAACTATTAATTTCCGTTGTTGGCGGTACATACGATTTTTTTGTTTTTTTTTGAAAGTCTAATACTGTCGTATAGTGTTTCCTTTTTGAGATAAAGTTAAAAAATTCTTTGGGAAAAATCCCGAAAATTTAACAAAGACGGATTTGTCATCCAAGAATTGCATTTAAGCTGTATTAAATAAATTTTTAGAATTTCAATTGGCAGCCGGAAATAACGGCTGCCCGATATACCTATTCATCCCGGTTCCCGGAAAAATTACTTAAAACTAATTTACCAGTCGATAAATTCATCATTTACCAGGAGAACAAAGGAATAGCAAGCAGCAATAATAGTTTGAGCAGTGCTGGATCTTAGCTCCATATCCAGCTTTGGAATAGAATTTGTAGGGATTTGGGAGATAACCTAAGTGCTGAGTTTGGCTTTGCGAAATTATATAGCGGCCGTAGTTCTGAGGTTTAAGCCGTTCGCCCCATCAAAGCAGAGATCCAAGGTTCAAGTCTCCACCGAAGTCAAAATTTTTTTTATTCATTTTTTTTTTTTTTGTTAAAGTAAATTAATTTTTTTTACATAAAATTTAAAGATTCTAATGCGCCTCTAATTTGGTAATTCGGAGTATGAATAATTAATATTAAAACCGAGTATCACCACGCGAACCGATCTAGAATTTTAAATTAATTCGCGGAAGTGAAATCTATATATATGTGCATAAGTATCAACGACAAAAAGAAAGAAAAGAAAACAACATCAAGTGCTTATAAAGATTGCACAGGCACGACATTCCTTCTATCCTACAGCAGTGGCCACTCCTCGAGGAATACAAGGGTGAGTTCGTTTATAATATCTATTTAATTTCATTTGAAGGTTATTTAACGTTTGTTCATTACATTTACACATATATATATACATAACTAAAAAAAAAGATATATACTTACGCTAGTTAATGGGGTGGCTTTAAAAAGGGGGATTAAAGAATATAAAGTAAAGTAAAGAAAAGCAAAAAAAAAAAGGAAGTAAAGTCCAAGACTTTGTAATAAACCGAAGACGCGGTTATACTTTCGAATTTTAAATATTAAAATTTTATATTTCGCGTTACCAATAGAGCTTGGTTGATTTTTTTTTAACTATTTCGCTTGAACAAAAATACATAAAGTTAAGTTAATAAATATTGTATTTGCAATTCAATTCAAATAAATTACTTAATTTTGAAATATGATATACATAGTTTATAAAATAAAATTTTGCTGATTAAAGTTGTCGTAATGGTTGATCAAAGAAAGTACTATTCTTTTTATTTATGAATGTATAATTTCATAACCATGGAGTAGTTTTTTGTACAAGGGATGAGTGAATGATATCGAGAGGGATGATGGCTTGAGATAGGAAGAAGCCATTCTAAGGGGTTGTCCTGGCGAGGGAGACAACCAAGGCAGGGTGGGTCGAGGCGACATTCTCGCGCGTCGATTAAGATCACAGACACTTAAGCCGGAAATTCATTTTTTTTGTACTCGACTTAGGTTCAAGAACCCATGGCGGAGCTAGCCAAAGGGGTACTTTCCGGCAACCAGAACCAATGGCAAAATAAGTCGGTTACAACATGGACAAAATAATAAAAGTACAAAAACAAGATCCAGTAAGTCAACTATTGGTCCAGTATGCATCGGATGGTTGGCCTTCTCGGGAAAAATTACCTGATTTTATGGTGCCATACTATCAATACCGTTTTGACATCTCCTTTACGGAAGGTCTAGTATTAAAAGATAGTCGAATTGTTATTCCTCTTGATCTACAGAAAGAGGTAATTGGTTTCATCCATTCTGGACATCAAGGCATTACAAAATGTCGTAGGTTGGCTCAGACTTCAGTTTGGTGGCTAGGCCTTAGTTCTCAGTTAGAGGACTCGGTAACAAAATGTCCAAATTGTATTGAAGAACGGAGTAATAATAAGGAAACATTTCAATATGAAGATCCCCCGACACGACCTATGGAAAAAATAGGATTGGACCTCTTTAAATGGAATAAGTGGTATCTTATAATAACCGATTACTACTCACGATATTTCGAATTTTTTTCACTTACTTCTATGACCGAAGAAGATGTAATAGAAAAAGTTAAAGAATTTTTTTCAAGATACGGTGTTTGTTCCGTATGTAGAAGTGACAATGGTCCTCAATTTCAATCAAGATTTAAAAAATTCTCCTTTGATTATAATTTCAAACATGTAACAAGTAGCCCTTATTACAGTCAATCAAATGGTGCTGCAGAAGCAGCAGTTAAAATGGCAAAAAAATTAATCAAAAAATGTACTAATATTCAAGAAGGTCTTCTAAACTATCGTTCAACTCCATTAGCAAACGGATTTTCACCTGCCGAGTTAATGATGGGGAGAAAATTTAAATCTTTGGTTCCAATTCTACCTAGTTTATTAGAAACAGGAAATAATAAAAAAGTAATAGAAAAAGAACGCATAATTAAAGAGAAGCAAATTGAAAATTATAATAAACGACATAGGACTAAAGATCTTTCAGAATTAAAAAACGGAGACAGAGTATGGATAACAGATTTACATAAATACGGTAGAGTTTTAAGAAAATTGGAGGAACCACGGTCCTATTTGATTCAAGCTGACGGGGAAAAATATAGGCGAAATAGATATCATTTAATTCCAGCTCCAAATATCGATACTCATAGCTTTCGTGATTCCGAAGAATTGTATAGTCCACTAGACGATTTTGTAGTTCAAAATCAAAATGAGAATGATATAGATGATATTAATATAAGAAATCCAGAGGTGCTACCTTCTGTAGAAAATGAAGAAATTCCAGAAGTTAGTTCCTCAACAAGAACGGGTCGAAAAATAAATGCACCTACATGGATGAAAGATTATGTACAATAGTTAAAACAAAAAATAACTTAAATACATACACTGACAAAAAAATGTTTATAAATATAAAAAAAAAATAAAAACATACATTTATATAATAAATACAAATGTTAAAACTAAGTTACATACATTATCAATATTATATTTTAAATTAAATTAAATGCAAAATAGTTATATTTATTTTTTAATTCATTGAAATAATTATAACTAAAATTAAATTTTAAGAAAATTGAAATATAAAAATAGAAATGTAACCTTTAAGTTAAACTGATAACAATTTATGAGAAATGTAACTAAAAAAAAGGAGATGTAGTGCAGCTTCATGTGCACGCACCCTTAAGTTGAAACTAAACAGCACTAAGCTGAAACTAAACAGCACTAAGCTGAACTGGCCTGTCTGGCTTTTATAATTTATAACTGTTTGAGCCTTTGAGCATTGAATAAATATCCACTTTTGGTTTGTCTAGCATTAATAAAAGAGTGTTTTATTTTACCCGCTTGGAAAATACTACAGTATTCAGCTCAATTACGAGACTTCTAAGGCCTCTATAGTTGCTATATGCATTTTACACAACATATCAAAGAACTTTTCAAATGGTTGGTTTGTAATGTAAAGCAATGAAAACAAAATAATTTCTGATAGATTTCTTTCTTTACAGTGGGATTTGTAGATGACTCTTCTCCAGCAAGCATCTCCGATGAAGTATTTGAGTCTGATGATGGAAATGGTGATGACTTGGTTGTGCTGCCAGGTAGAAGATTAACAGGTCGATTTTATAGATCACAGTTTATACTCAAACATTTTACGTAAACAAAATGAACCATGTAAAAATAAAACATAAATTAATGTTTCAAACACATTTAACTATTTTTTTTTTATTAACTTAAAATAATAATATGAATATACATAAATAATTATATATTAAATTCTAAAGGAACGATGGATAAAAAAAAACTTAATACTACTTTAACATCATACAAAAAATCACAGTTCAGTCTGTTTTCAGGTTTTGTTTGTACGTTTGTATTTTAGGATTTATTAAGACCGTATGTAGGCACAAACCTAGCTTAAAAAAAACTTAACCATAAGAAAATAAAAATAATAATTCACTCTTTTAAATTTCCCTTTAGGAGTTATAAACGTTTAACAAAAAACAAAAAGTTAACAATCACAAAAAAATAAAATCACACTTCAATCATTGGCAATCATTGGCTTAAAAAAAACTACCAACTCTAAAAATTGTTTTGCTCCATGTTTTGGATTTTTAAATTAACCAATACGAGCTTTCTCTCCTGCACCTCCAATTTTTTTAATAATACCTGTTCCTTAAGTATCAGGATATTTTTGTTTTTATCTGTCTCCATTTGAACTTGCTCAATTCTTTTTTTATTAACTCTTCTGATGTTAATATTGTTGGCTTTCTTGCTTTTCTTTTTGCTGCTCTTTTTGGTGGTGATTTGCCCATATGTGGTGAACTTGTTTTGGGTGACTTAAATTTAGGTGGTGTTGCAGGTGGTGGTATATTTTCGCTGGAATATAAAAGATGATTTATGTCAACATAAATTTATTTTGAATAGAAAAAAATTTACATTTCATATGCCTGAATTGCATCACTATCAAATTCCGCACTATCCAATTGGAAATCGACCGACGACATTGCAGATATTTCAATGTCGATCTCGGAAGGTTCTTTGGGGGGTGTTCCCCCACCAGTTTCCTTCTGAGACCGACTGAAAGCACTTATTTTGCTCCTTGCTTGCGTCTTTAGCCGATTCCATTGTTCCCTTATTTGCTTTGCTGTAAAGCAATAGCCAGTGGCATTGAACATTTCTTGAATGCTCTGCCAAGCTTCAAATTTGGCTTTGAGCGTCTTCCCATCATTCATTTTACTCTCCACTGTTATTGAAAAGGGCTTCACTGCTGCAACCAGCAACTCCTTCATTGCTGGTGTCCAGTTAACGGACCGACTTCGCTTCGTTGCCATAACAATTTACTCTGAAATAAATTGAAATGTTACTTATATATTTAAATAAAGAAATTAATCTATTTGTTTATTTTAACTACCTTTTTTTAATTTTGTTTATTTTTATGAGCCCACGGTCACGGTCACGGCCAAAAATAAATTTGAAACAGATAAAAGAAAAACGAAAAATTTCTTTTGCTACCTGTCGGAATGACAACACAAACATGACGTTTACACTTAATCACGAAGTTAAACACGCGTTTCTCTACTCTAAAATTTAGAGTGACGTTTAGCGTTAAGCTGACTATTAAATTGATTATTGGTATGGTTCATTATTTAGAGTCCACTTAAATATTTAAGTCGTCACTAAATTTGATTATTGGTAAGGCCCAATGTCTTAGTTTTGTTCGATTGCTTTAATGTGAAAGGTATGTTCCACAACATCCTTCTTGTAAACAATAAAATTATTTTTTGTTTGTGTTTATTCTGACTAATTAAAACGAAAATTAAATAAAATTAATTCAAATAAATGTAACGTCTAAAAATCGATTTTGCATTTACATATTACATGTTCATATGATTGTTTGTTATTATTCAAAGTTAAATTGTGTTCATGTCACTTTAGTGAGTTTGAGTGTAAATTAATTAGAATGATCGAACTTGTTAAAAAACTGAAATAATTGGAATAATCGAACTTGTTAAAAATTTAAATCAATAGTTTTTTAAAAATTCTTAAGCATTAATTGTGAATCAATTATCATTTTTTTTTGATATTATTGTGAATATACAAAGTTATATAATTCGTATTCCTTATACTTCTTCTTGTTGTCCTTGCAGTCGAATTGACAGGTGTATCAGCTGTTTGTTCTGAAGTAGGCATTTGAATATTTTTCGATGATGTTATTTGATTGGATTTATTTTGCTCCAAGTTTATTGTCAAATTTTCTCGGTTTTGATTGTTTCGGTCATCATGTTGTGTTGTAGAATCATATTTATTGTTGTCGATGTTTTCAGTTTTATCTTCATGACTCGTCTTTTCAGTGGTCGGAACTTCATTTTTGTTGGACGTAGTTTGTGTTGATGTCGCTGCAGTTTGGTTCTCGATCGCTGTTCTTGGCCTTATGTTGATGTTGTTTCTTCTGTACTGTGTACCATATTTTTCTACAATACTTGAACGTGATGATAGATGTTGGATTATTCGCCCTGATGACCAATTTGTGTTAGATTCTGGTTGCTTTTGGAAGTAAACGTCTTGTCCGGTTTCGATGTATGGTAATGTTCTGGCTGTTCGGTCGAAATATTTTTCCATTTTTCCTCGCTTCTCTAGAATCATTGCTGGGATATTTTGTTGTACTTCTGGTATGAGATTGGATTTAGCTGTTGGAATGGATGTTCTGAGTCTTCTTGCAAAAAGTCTTTGTGCTGGACTTGGTAAATCTGTTTTGGATATGTTTCGATGTTCACAAAGTGCTTTCCAAAAGTCTTCGCCCGATTTGATGCTGCGTTCATAAATCTTTTTTGTAATTTTCACTGCTGACTCTGCCTTACCGTTTGCTTGGTGATGATATGGTGATGACATTGAAAGCTTGAAGTTCCAGTCTTTTGCGAATTGTTGAAATTCTCGACTCGTGAATTGTGGTCCACAGTCGGATACCACAATTTTGGGGATTCCGTGCCTGCTGAAATTTCGTTTGCAGCAGTTGATGACGTTTGTTGCTGTTAAGGAAGAAAGAAAGTCTACGGTGACTAATAGATTGTGTTTCTTTTGGTTTTTTGCTTGAACTTCACAAATGTCGATAGCTACTCTCTCGAACGGCAATTTTGGTTGTTTGCAATGGTTGTTTCTGTTGGTTGTCTGCGTTCTCAGCACATGTTGCGCATGCAGAGACTTCTTGTTTGATTTGGTCATTGATTCCTGGCCAAAATACCGAATCGCGAGCTCTTCTGTAGCATTGATCTCTTCCGGGATGCCCAAGATGAATTCTTTTTATAATGTCTTTTCTTAATATTGTCGGAATTATGATGCGATTGCTTTTCATTAATATTCCTTTTTGAGAAACTATTTCGTCTCTGAAACTCCAGTATGGTAAAAGCTCAATCGGTAAATCCTTCTTGTTTTCTGGCCATCCTCGAATGCAGTTTTCTTTAAGTACAATAAGTACATTATCGTTTGCAGTTTTATTTCGGATGTCTTCAATCTGTCGTCAAGGTCAACTTCGGTCGTGATGTTGATTTCTGAGATTTCGTTGAACACTTTGTCGATTTTGTATACTTCTTCTTCGTAAACCGATTTTTCAGGAGAATTTTCAGTGTAATCAACATACCTTGAGAGAAGATCTGCGATATACATATGTTTTCCTTTGACATAATTGAGTATGATGTGATATCGTTGCAAACTTAGGAGCATTCTCTGTATTCTTCGTGATGTCTTCATTAAGTCCTTATTGAAAATGGTAAGAAGTGGCTTGTGGTCTGTTTGAACAATAATTTCATCTTTCCCACAAACATATTTGTCGAATCGTTTGCATGAGAACAGAATTGCTAAACATTCTTTTTCTATCTGTGCGTATCTCTGTTCAGTGAATGTCAGTGCTCTTGATGCATACATGACTGGTTGCCCTTCTTGCAAAAGGGTTGCTCCTAATCCTGTTCCGCTGGCATCGAATTGTATAGTAATTGGTTTGGTTGAGTCGAAAAATTTAAGTACAGGTTGCTGAGTGACTAGCTATTTGATTGTATTGAATGCTTCCTTCTCCTGTTTTCCCCATTTAAATTCTTCTTCGTTTTTCGAGCTTCTTCGGATAGGTTTTATTATTGTTGATAGTTTCGGTAAAAATTTTGCCAAATATACACAAAATCCTATCAAACTTTGGGCTTCTGTCGCGTTTTGTGGTGCTTTAAGGTTTAAAATAGCTTGTACTTTGGAAGGATCTGGTTTTAAACCACTTGAAGTCAGTAAATGACCATAGAACGGAACACTGTCAAGTTTTATTCTCGCTTTAGAAATGTTAAGTTTTAGATTCATGTCTTTGCATCGCTTAAGTAGACATTCTAGATTGTTGTCATGATCTTTTTCAGCTTCTTCCAGCGTGTCTCCGCTGCCGATCACTAAAATGTCGTCCATTAATGGTTCTATGCCTCGTAAGCCGTGCAAAACTTCTCTTTGCTTCTTTTCATAAATTTCTGTTGCTGGAGAAATACCAAATGGCATTCTCACCCACCTATATCTTCCAAATGGTGTCCAGAATGTCGTAAGTTTTCTTGAGTTTTCGTCTAGTTGACACTACCAATAGCCATTTTTTGCATCAAGTGTTGAGAATACTTTTGCTTTTGAAAGGTGCGGTAAGATTTCTTCTATAGTCGTAGATTGGTTGTGTTCACGCATGAGTGCTTGATTGAGATGGTATGGATTAAGGCAAATTCTGAGCTTGGATTTTCTTTTAACAAGAATTATGTTTGAGATCCACTCTGACGGTTTGTTTACTTCTTCTATAATGCCTCTATCTTCAAGATCTTTCAACTCTTTTCTTAGATCTTCTTTGAATAACTCTGGAATTCTTCTTGGCTTTTGTTTCACAGGTTTTATATTTGGATCTATAGAGAGTGTGATTTCTCCTGGCATTTTACCATCGCCTTCAAATACTTCTTTGTATTTTGTAAGGATTTGTCGTTCGAATTTTTGTTTTGTGTGTTCTGTTGTCGGAACTTGTTCTATCTTTTGAATTGTGATAAGGTTCAAAATATTGCATGTGTTTGCTGACAGTAAAGGCTGCTGCTCAAATGAGACTATTTGAAATAATAGATTTCGAATTATACCTTCGTATTCGCATTTAAGGCCTGCTGTACCAATTGGTTTAATTATTGTTCCACCAAAGGATTTGAGTCTCACATTTGATGGTTTGAGCTTTGGGTTTTCCTTGCCGGTAATTGTTTGTAGATGTGATATACCCATGACATTAATTGAAGCTCCTGTGTCCAGTTGGCATTTCGTGTGCATCTTCTTGTTGTTGATGATGAAGCATAATTTAGTTGATATTTTGCCTTTCCTGTCGTTTGGTTCGTGAACTGTTGTTACGTATTCTGTTGATGAGTCGTCACTGGAATCTTCTTCTTGAGCTGTCAGTATTTTCTTGTTTCTATGACCCTTGCTTTTGTTTTTTTTTTCAGATTCCGGCATGACCTCTTTGGTGGATTTGCACATTTTTTTAAAGTGATTCATTTTACCACAAGCAGCACATTTTTCGCCGTATGCTGGGCATGCATTTTTGTTTTGTAAATGAGTTCCACCGCAGTAGTAGCATCTATTCAGCATTTTTTCGGTCTTGTGCGAAATTTTGCTAACGACTACTTCTTGCGTAGCTTGATCTTTGCGGTCGAGGTGCATGTCGGTTGTTGCTGCTTGTTTGCAAAGATTAATTGCTGTGGTTAACGTTAGATCTTTTGCATCTAGCATTTTACGTCGCAAACGTTTATCATGTATGCCTACTACAATCCTGTCTCTGACAAATTCGTTTTCAAGGGGACCGTATTCGCATGTTCTTACCAGTTCTCTTAGACGAAAAATCAAGTCTTCAATTGATTCTTCGTCTTTTTGTAAAGCCGTATTAAATACATAGCGTTCAAAAATTGTATTTGTTAGAGGCTTTAGGTGTGCTTCGATGCCATCGCAATTACCTTTCGTCGTTGCTTTTTCTGCTTCAGTAAGCGGTAAAGTATTGATGAGATGCGCTCCTTCTGCTCCAATACAAGTTAAAAGACTTGCTACTCGCACTTTTTCGGTTTTTTCGTCCAAACCAGTTGCTATTTCGTAGTTTTCGAATGCTGCTCGAAATTTTTTAAATTCTTCCAATTTTCCCTCATTGCCCCAAGAAATTGGTGATGGCGTTGGAAGCGCCATTTTGATTTATTTCCTTTTATGTTTACAAAGCAAAGCACGATGCCTGTGCTTCGATAATCTGAGTAAAAAGAAAAAGAACGTACCTGTACAATATTTATTTATATCTTTTTTTTATTTCTTTTTTGATTTATAAAGTTTTTTATTAATAATTTTATAGTTTTCTGCTGCCACCATGTTTTCTTATGTTTTGTGTTTTGTTAAATTGAAAATGCATGCTTTCGTGTGACTGGGTAAAATAATAATGATCTTTATTAGATGTGTTCGTTATTGGTATTACAATGTCTTAGTTTTGTTCGATTGCTTTAATGTGAAAGGTATGTTCCACAACAGTATGGTTCAAATAAAAAACAACTCCATTCTATTTGAAAACAAATCATTTTATTTAAATAAAAATAACAGTCTTATATATAACACTGATAATACTGAAACCGATGGAGAACACGAACTACAAAAAATGTTAGGAGACATTAACTTTAATGCTGTCAAAAAAATCAACCTGCCAAATGAACGTCAGAATCAAAACGACAGTACTAGATCAATAACAACTAATCGTCGACCAAGGATGCCACTTGTGCAATATAGTAGTAGTATGAGAAATTGAGATATAACCGCCGTCAGCTCATTTAGTATTAATGTTTGTAAAATATTGTCATATAAATGTATCAGGATTAATAATAAGATTATGTTTATAGATTTCTTTAAATTTATTAAAACCTTTGAAATATTCTTCATTTTTGAAACACATGTTTTAATTGAAAATTTAAGTAAATTTACCAAATATTTTAACGGATATAAACTTTTTTGGATTCCGGCAACCAAAACATCATCAAGAGGTCGTGCAAGCGTTGGATGCCTGTATGGAATACAAACATCAAAACTGGAGTTCTATAATTTTGTGTAAATCCAAGATAACATTGTCGTTGAGCTTTTAAAAAAAACCTAATAATGTTTATTGTTCTTTTTAATATAAATCGCAACAGATGGACTGAAGACTTTGACACACTGAGCAATTTAATGTGTGATCTATCGAGCAAAAACGTAATGTTGGTTGGTGATTTCAATGCTAGAATAAGTGATAAACAAGTTACAACCCAAATGACTATATCTAACTCAGCACTATCAAATTACTATAATAGAACATCTATAGATAATATATACAATCAAAACGGAATGAGATTATTAGAAATGCTACAAATGTATGATAGTATTATTTTGAATGGATGCACGGAAGGTGACACCGAAGGGCATTTCACTTTTGTTGGTGGCCAAGGCAAATCGGTGATTGATTACTGCATGGTAAATAACGATTGGATCCCTCTTATATACAAATTTGAAGTTTTGAGTAAACAATTTTCTGATCATATGTCATTAGTAATTGAATGGAAATCTTACTTTGAACCACAACAGAGATCCCTTAGTCTGATGCCCCGATTAAAATGGAAAACCCCAAATTTACACACCCCTCCAACTAATTTGTCAACATCCGCACTCACAACTCAATTAACAGAATCCATAAGATGTTCTGCAATTAACCCTACTCCAAAAACAACGAATTCTTTTGCTCAAAAATGGTTTGATACAGAATGTCTTAAAGCCAGAAAAAAAATCATTCCCACTATTGAAAGCCTTCCGCAGATGTTCTTGTGATCAAATTCGAAAATGGTACATACAAGCGAATGAGAAGTATAAGAAAATCTGCTTCATTAAGAAAACCAATTTTGAATCCATGCAAGCCCAATCACTCAGTCAAATCAAAAACACAAAACAGTTCTGGAAAATAGCAAAAGAAATTAACGGTTCACACAACTCTATAGGCTTAAGTGTTTCTGCAGATGATCTATCTGAATATTTCAAAAATCTTCTTCAAATCAACCCAACTTTCTCATACGCACAGCCGCTCGTTTGTGATGATATATTGGACGCAGTTATATCAGTCAATGAAATACAACTCGTTCTCCAAAGAGCCAAGGACAGAAAAGCCCCAGGTGAAGATGGGATACCCTACGAATATTTTAAAAATGCAACACCTACTTTTTATAACCATCTACATACACTTTTTAATAAGATTTTTGATAATGCTGATGTGCCGTCCTCCTTTAAAAAATCGATAATTTTTCCAATCCATAAGAAAGGTGATCTGAATGCAGTTGAAAACTACCGAGGCATATCCTTCATGAATGTCATTGCGAAGATATTTTGTGGTGTTCTCATTAACAGGCTTGAAAATTGGGTGGATGTAAACAACATTCTTACAGAGGTTCAAGCAGGCTTTAGAAAGAACTATTCAACGGTTGACCACATATTTACTTTAACATCAATAGTAAAAGCATTTCAAGCCAGAAACAAAAAAGTATACACATTGTTTGTTGATTTTAAAGCTGCATTTGATTTGGTGAATCGAAATGCTTTATTTTTTAAACTTTCCCAACTTCGAGTGTCAACAAAATTCATCCAAATAATACGTTGTTTGTACACAGATACTGACTGAGATTGACGTTTGGCTGTCAAAAATAAAACAAGTAAAATTCCACGGTCTTTAAATTTTTATTTATAATTAGAGTATAAAATTAATTTTGTAAACTAAATTCTATAAAATAAAATAATTTAAAAGAAACGTCGATTGCAAATAGTGTTTCCATCAATATCAATCAAATATTGCATTTAATTTCGAAAAAAAAACTCTGAAAATATTCTTCAACCCTGCAAATGGTAGGTGAAGGCAAGAACAAAAGAAATCTAATCGAAACGTCACCCGAAGCTCAAAGAACCACGAAAAAAAACAACTGCAAGATGTCTGTTTCTTCCGTGTCTGTAGCCGAACTTGAAGAATTGATCACGGGCATACTGGACAGAAGAATCTGCGAGCTCCCAACTAAAGCAGATACAGACCGAATATTAAGTCAAGTTGAAAGCCTCAAAGCACAAAACGATACGATAACCATAGAATTTCAGCAGATAAAATCGAAAAACGAGTTTCTTGAACGACGAATTGAACATCTCGAAAAACAATCAAAAGTAAAAAATATTATCTTCTCTATGCCCAACAACATTGGTGATAATTTAGAAGAAGCAACTCAACACTATTCTAAACAACTTCTGGATCAGAGTGATGTTGTACTTGAGGATATCACTGAGCTTCCGTCCAAGGGAAATCATAAAATTGTACTCGTGCAAACAAAAAGCCGAAAAATATCTGCACAAATGCTAAAAAACGCGGGTAAATTGAAAGGTTCGGGAGTCTTTGTAAGCCCGGATTACACAAAGGAGGAGCAAAAAAGAAGACGAAAATTGCTACAGATAAGGTACGCGATCAAACAAAAACATCCAAATGCAATTCCTTTGATTAGAGGGTTGAAACTACATGTAAACAACAAAATATTCTATGCAACAAACGATGGTCAAATTCTATGCGACAATGGAAACGATGGTATGAAATTACTTCAAGAAATGTTTGGAGAACTTTTTATTACAAACGAACAAACAACAAAACAAGTAAACATATCAACGTCAAACTCATCAACAACGAGGTCATCAGAAGCTGTCAAAACATCGATGTCCATGAAGCCATCTGGTAGTAAACATGGGAAGTACCAAGCTAAATGAAAAAGTGTTGCCGTCTGCCTTAATGCAAGTATTAAAAATAATACCTTTTTAAAGTAGAAAAAAAAACCATCTGAATTTAAAAATATTAGTATATTAGCATTGCGGGATTAGCAAATAAGTTACTATTTTCCGATTTTTTTATGTTTGTCAAGAAACATGACATCTTTTTTCTTTTTAAAACTTTTGATTCAAGTGAAACTTTTGATAATTATAGGAAATATTATACCGATTTTAAGTTACATTGGGTGTCTGCTTCACGTGTCTCTGACTTTGGAAGAGCCAGCGGGGGGTTTTTGTACGGGTCTAAGGAAAATAGAATAAACGGTAACTTCATATAATTGGATGAATATGTTTATCTTAAACTTAATTACTGCAACGTAAACTATCACATTCTTCCAATGAACATTAATTGCAACAATTGGTTGCACGACTTTGAAATAATAAACAACTTCTTGAACATCACTAACATAGGAAATATAATGCTTATTGGGGATATGAACACTCGCATAGGGACATTACAGACAAAAACCGTATGGACTAAACCTGTCGCGAGGCAAGAGGAGGTGAGGAGGTGGGTGAAGTGGAAGGGTAGGATAAGGATGAGGTAGGAAAAAGAGATAGGAAGATTTGGAAAAGGTTAGGTTGGAATGTTGAGCTCCGGGGGACGCGGCCTGTTTGCGTTGCACGGCGTCAGCTCGTCGGACGGGGGGGGGATCTTGCCCCCGAAACTCAACCTCTCCTGCAGACAAAAACATATATCAGGCCAAGGAATAAGGAAAGGGAAGGAAACATAAACGGACGGACTATGGCACATCAGGGCACTGCGGATGTTGTTGCAGTGAGGCCATTACCCACCCTACCTTTAGGTGTCCGCGGCCAGTGTTGGACACCCCCAAAATCGATGGTCGATTGTCGGCTTCAGGTCATCTAAACTCCATGTCTGTCCACTCCGCTACCCTTGGCACCCCTGAAAAACAAGCTTAGAAAACCATTGCTTCGCTTAAGCGAAACAACAAAAAAAAACTTTTTCTTCCTTTCAAAGGCGTTATGGGAAGTTTTATTTTTACATAATCAAGCTTAAATTACAATTATCGATTACAATCCGTACAAAAAAAGTTAAAACCAAAATAAAGAAAAATACTTAACAAAAAGAAAAAAAAAAGAAATCGGTACTGAAAAGCCGTATTCAAATGTTAATTATTACACCCTTTGTGGTATTTTTCTTAAACAATTACCGCCGATGCCCTAGCTCCCTACCCCTATAGAGCTCTGTGGAGGTATCTGCTAAGACGTTAACACTCCCTGTGACGGGACGCGATGCAACCGCTCACCGATTTTCGGTACCTCACAACGATATATTTGTGAAACAAATAACGAGAAACAAAAAAAAAGAATTAAATAAATTGATATCTAAAAAAAACAACTCCCACGCCGAGACTATTTGTACAAATATGAATATATATGTACACGTACTATTTCTTTAAACATAGCCAAAAAAAACTTAAATATAGGACAATCACAACACATAAAGATCCAAAGGGTAAGTAAAGGTATGTATGTATATTGTATATAGTTTATAAATGATTTCGCATATCTGTTATCGATGGAATTTTCACTTTCTTTTTTCGTTTTTTTTGATTTATGAATCTCCTTTTTTGTTCCGATTGAACATAAGGATTTTTAAACTATTCTCCTTAATATATGTACGTTTAATTTTCTTATTTGGATTCAACTTTATTCTTTCTTCTTTGAATTTTCTCCTTAACACTTTAAATCCTTTGTGTTTTTTTTTCGTGCGGCGGCCCAGCTTTCCGTAAATTAGTTCGGGCCGCCGAGAATCAAACTATAGTATAGGTATACAAAAAAAAATAACTATAATTAACTTCCTATACTACACTAATTAATCAAACTCACCACCTTTTTTTCTTCTTCACTTTCCTTCTTGTTTTTTTTTTCTCCCAGAGTTGTTGGTTCAACCAAAAATTTAACTATATTTGCACTATGGACCATCGACAATACACTTTCTTTACTATAAGGAATTAAATTAATTTTTTTCTTATTATTATTATTTAAAACCATTTAAATTTAAATAAAAAAAATACCAGCAATTGTCAACTGTAGTTTATATTTTTATTATAATTTTTGAATTTGAATTTGAATAATCACATTCACTTTTCTTATACGCCTCTGGGTGGTAGTTGGCTAAATGCGGGTGTGCTAAAATTACGCCCCACACCGGCAAAAGTATACTCGGACGATGTATCTCTAACAGGAATGTCATCCGATCCCCCATACCCACCCAGTGTATTCCTCCACTCACACTATCAAACCCAAATAGTGGGAGGCCATACAGGTGTTAGTACACCTTCAACGAAATAGGGGTATTATTATTACCAAGGTGTGTTCGAAGGCAAAAAATGGGGGAGACCTGTGAACAGCACCACATGAGACCGGAACACTACAAAGATCACGACACATAATTTACAAAATAATAACAAAACATATAACCAGTAACCCATAACAAATAATAACATACATAATCGATCATTGGCGTTCACGAACATAAAGCACATCAAGTATAACAAGAATTTAAAAGCATGCAAATCAAAAACACGGGAATACGAATAAGACCACAAAACCCACATCACCAACGGAACGCACTTGTTGACTTCCTTTTATTTCGTTTTTCTTGTCTTTTGTTTTCTTCTCGTCGATGGCTGAGATCTGTCAGCCACCGACCAACAACACCATTTCATTTCAGGCAAAACATGGCGGCGCATTCAACTGGTAGATTGGGTATGTTTTTATTTTGACTGGTTTATAATTTTATTTGTTTTTATTTCGTTCCAGGTTTTAGGATTACGAACTCTGGACTACGGGCGACCAGGCATCTGCAACAAACCTTTCAATAACGAATCTTTATTCCTAGAAAAAAGATCTTCTATGGATACAGTAGTTAACAAAAAAGGACAAATTTTTCTAGAAATGTGTCAAATAAATGATCTATTCATCCTAAACGGATCCACTAAACAAGATTGTCATGGTGCATATACATTTATAGGAGGGCCAGGAAAATCTGTAGCCGATTTTTGTGCAATATCTGAAGGATGGAAAAAGCTTATCGAATCATTCAGAGTTGAGTCGCAAACTTTTGCTGATCTGATACCAAACTAAAGTTAACCACGCACTACTACACTCAAGCCCTCTTACTGTGTACCCTTCAAATGCAGAAGCAAAAATTAGTGATATGTATAAATATATAGAAAAGGCAACTCAAAGGAAGTATACTTCTAAAAATCCCACCTACAAACAGAAATGGTTTGATAACGAGTGTTTCAAAGCCAGATGTTTATCTTTTGAATTGTTACGAAAAATTAAATCATCTCCCGATCTAAACGAAACAATCACAAAAAATTATTTAAGAGCAAATAAAAATTACAAAAAATTGTGCAAGTCGAAAAGAGAAGCTTATTTTCGATCTGTGGCAGTAGGACTTTCGAACACCAATAACAGCAAACAGTTTTGGTACAAAATCAATCAACTGAGAGAACCAAATTTGATATGTGGAATTAAACTGCATATCTCTGATCTGGCAGATTATTTCAAACTTCAGTTGAATCCACAACCAACAACAAAAACCTTTTTGTTCCCAGAACCCCTTATTTACAATGAGAGCTTAGATTGTGAAATATCAATGAGCGAATTAAGTACGGCATTATTAAAAGCAGCAAATAATAAAGCACCAGGCCCAGACAGAATTTCAAATGAATTTTATAAAAACGCACCTACCGAGTTCCAGATAAGAATGTTAGAGATGTTTAACTACATTTATGAGACGGGAGATATTCCACAATCTTTTAAGGATTCGATTGTATATTCCGTATTCAAAAAAGGTGATCCTAATGTGGCAAGTAATGACAGGGGCATATCTTTTATGAACGCTATAGCAAAGATTTTCACCTCTATCTTGCTTGAACGAATACATTCATGGATTAACATAAATGAAATTCTTAGCGAGTACCAATCTGGTTTTCGTAAAGGTTACTCCACAACTGCTCCACAATATGCTCTAAAAAATGGGAAATATGCACTTAAAATATGCATTTAAAATCATATATTTGAACACAAAAAAAGATTTAGTATACAGTTTTAAAAAAAAATCAGTCTATTATTTTATCTTTTAAAGGAACTAAAAAACAGGTAGGTACATTAAAAAATTAAAAAATACACAACACATAAACAATAAATAAAAATTACATCAACATAAGAAAAAGATATCCCTTTGAATACCATTTTTTCCAAAATAACACAGACAATAGAAAAATTGACATAAATGATGAAATTCTTCTTAAAGTTTTTAAAAATAAACTTTGGCGATTGGGCCTTTGAAACGTCTTATACATCGAAAAGGAACGTTCTACTTCAATTGACGTAAGTGGTGCATTCTTAAAGGAAGAAATTTCATCGGTTGTAAAGTTTCTCAAATAATTTTTATTACTGCAACTCAATGTAAATGCCTTGCATATATTTTTCATTGTTGAAAACCCTCCATTTTTTGCCAGAACATTCTCAAGCTTCTTTTGTATGGCTGGAGCAAGAGATCCTTAACAGCAGTAATTTTTATAACATCATCTTCAACTAAATCAATTTGATTTTTTAATGAGTCCCTTCCCTCAAGCTTTGTTATGGTATCACAAGGAAAACTGTAGTTAGAGTTATTGAATATTATTTGGCTTTTAAGTAAAAGCTGGTTCAATATCTCTTTTGCAATATTAATTGCAACAGCATCAGATCATCGAAATTGTTAACAACTTCTGAAAACTCCTTATAGTGCTTTGCGTAATAGGCAACTGCTTGTAGCCAAGTTCCCCACCTGGTAACAATAGGCTGTGGTGGAAGAGGTGTTAAAGGATACTTTTCTCTAAAAAGTTCCACGCGAGATGGTGCCTTTAAAAAAATTTGTTTTCGGTTTGCCACCAATAAATCAACATTTTTAAAATTACTTCATAGTTCATCTGCAAATCGATGCAGTGCATGAGCTAAACACGTTATATGTATCAATTTCGGATAAAAGAGTTTTAACCCTCTAGCTGCCTCAAACATGTATGGCGCCGAATTGGTTAAAAAGAGAAGAATTTGTTCGTATTTTCACCTAGTTCATTGATTCTAGTTTTAATGGTGCGTTTGCATTTCTTTGAAACCGATTTTTTTTTAATTTTATGTCAATTTTTTTTAAATATAAACGAACAATATGCATTTATTATAAAAATATGCAAAATATGCATTTATAGTCAAATATGCAAAAATATGCATTAACGATTGAATGCCATTTTAAAGGAAAATTAATGATTCTTAAAGATAATTTGCTCGCTTGCTTCTAAAGTTTGTCAAAAATAATATGCATTTGCATGGAAATCCTAGCCCTAATGTATACAAATACACGTCAGTCAGTATGGAATGGAAAAAGTATGTCGGAATAATGGTTTGAAACAAAATCTGGGGTGAAACAGGGATGTCTGCTTAGTCCTGTTTTGTTCTCAATCTTTATAGATGACATTACGTTGCAACTACCAGCTGGTGTACGAATCGCTGACCTGACAATAAAAGTTGTACTCTATGCAGACGATATTCTGCTTTTAGCAGAATCTCCTCAAAGCCTACAGCTCATGATCAACAGGCTTTCAGATTATTGTAAAACTTGGAACCTTACAGTAAATCTTGGAAAATCAAAAATATTAACTGTTCAAAACAGACAAACTAAACTAGACAGGAATGAAAAATGGTTTTTTGAAGGTCAAGTGATAGAGACTGTTACAGAATACAAATATCTAGGGATCCTAATCAAGCCAAACATGAACATGTCACCCCACCTAGAAAAAAAACTGTTATAAGCTAAAACAATGATAAATGTTTCTTGGAAAAGTGTTATCTCAAACACTAATATCCCCACATCTGCTAAATACAAAGTTTTCGAAGCCATAATGCGCTCCGTTATGTGTTACAGCTGCCAGACATGGGGTTGTAAATTGTATGAAGAAGTGGAAAAGTTGCAACGCTTTTTTCTCAAGAAGTTGTTTTATCTGCCTTCGACAACACCTAATTATGTTCTCACACTCGAGACTGGCGTACCATCACTTTTTGATACACACTGAAATTGCATTTTGACTATGTCCTGAAAGTTCTGTCCCAGTCACCTAATAGATTACCACAAAAACTTGTGAAATACACCTTCGAAAAGCAAGTGGAATGGATAAAGGAATGGAAAAAATGGGCTGAATTATGTGGGGTAGAGCTTATTATACAGTTTGAAAATATGAATATGCTTAAAGGACAACTCTATAAATTACTGGAGGAGATAGACATTTTACAAAGAAACGAAAGTATACAAAAAGCAATCTCTTCAATAGATAGATTGTTATATCCTGTGCTTAGCTACACCTTTACAGAAAACTACTTTGACGACAAATACAACGTGAGAGCCATATCCCTCATTTGTAGAGCAAGAAGTAATACATTAAATTTGAATGGTTCCCCGTACAGGAATTCCTTTGCAACCCAGTGCTCCCTATGTAACCTCAAATCAAAAGAAGATTGTTTTCACTTTCTTTCAATCTGTCCGGTATACAAGGAAATTAGAATGCTCTATTTTGGAAAAACTACTTTGTCCATGGAAGAAACGAAAATTGTGCTCAATGGGCAAAACTGGTATAACCTCTACCTTTATCTCGCAAATGCATCAGCTTACAGAAACCTAATAATTTCAGAATATCGATAAATCTTTCTTTGCTTTTTAAAGTATGTCATGTTTCAATTTTTGTTTTAGCTAAACTAAAAGCCAATTTTGCACTGTTTAAAATCTACAATTTTTGTAAGAATATTGTAATAGACACTATATTTTGTTTTGACTAAACTAAAAGTCACATTCTTTTATAAAGATCTTTTTTCGTTTTAGCCAAACTTAAAGCCCTTATTACCTATTATATTAATGTATGATATAGATGGCATAAAGTTGTACTTGAATGATGTGTAGTCTTATGTATTATTGAACCCGCAATAAAATTGTTAAATAACTTTTTTTATTATAAGAATTTAAACTCATTTCTATAAATAATTAATTAAATTGAAAAAAAAATCTATAGCCAGCTTAATTATAACTTGTGTGAAAAGAACTACTTCCAAGATTCTTTCTCCTATAAAGATATTTCCCTAATTTTTAAATCAAGATGCGAACTTCTACATTTAAATGGAAAACCATACAACGGAAACTTTGACCAATTTTGCAATGTATGTAACTTGAGAGCTAAAGAAGATTGCTTTCATTTCATCAGTGTGTGTCCAATTTTTAACCAGCAAAGAAGAGTATGCTTTGGTAACCATCCCTATCAGTACAGGAAACAATTGAAATTTTAAATGGTTCAGATTGGGCAAACCCTCTCAAATTTGTCAGAGCTAGTTCCACTACAGAATGCTTATAATAACGGAATATACATAAATCATATAATAAAATTATTTATTCAATCAAATCATACCTTTTTTACTTTTTTAATTTTATACCAATATACATTATGTATGCACTTGTTCAATTGTAAACTTAAATATTTTAAAGTTACCAGTCGAGCTGACGGCTAAGCCAATGCTTAAAAAATTTATAAAAGCTTTTGTAAAATGTATAATGATTACATACTTACTTGCAATCAATGAATATTTGAATTGAATTGAATTGAAATTGAATTGAATTGAATTCTGTTTTATTTATTAGAAAGTTTATTAATTGCATGCTTAAAATTAGTTTTACTTATGTTACTTAATGTTATTTATTGAAGTTTTGTTATATGTTTTGATTACAATTTAAATTAAGTGCTTAGGTACTAAACTGTGATAAAAATTATTAAGCATCTGTGATTTTATAAATTTGATAAATTTTAAAGACTGATAAATTTAGTAATTTTTTTTTTTATAATCTGTGATATTTACTTTAATTGTAGTTTAGTTAATTATATTTTCCTTAATCTGTGATATTTACATTAATTAAGTTTAGTAGTTTAGTTAATTATATTTTTCTTAATCTGTGATATTTACAAATTTTTTATTTATTTTTATTATTTTTGACTTTTTACACAGCTGTGATACTAGATTTAAGTTTTATTTTTATCATTTATTTATTTATTGAAATTTATTTATTAATTTGTGATGTTTTGCATGTGTAAATTAATTATATGTTTTTAATAACACTTAATACTAGAATATGTAAATAAAAATACTTAAAACAGTCTGTTACACTTTTTCTTCTTGTTATTATTATTATTGATTATTGATAATTATTTGAAACAAATTATCACAACAAAACAAAACTAATAAATAAACTAAATCGACGACGGCGGCTGCGTAACGCCGAACTTTCAATTCGCACTCAAATGAGTACGAACACGACACAAAAGAGAATACAAAAAAAAGTGCAACAATACAGCTCGTTGACGAAGCTGTAACCGCCGCTGCTCAGCTGGGCTGGGTTATTTTGCAAGAATTTGTTTGTATAAATTATAACAATGTTGATTGATTTATAAAATCAATCAAATTGCTACAATTTGGAAGTATGTTATTGCTAGTACCTACAGTGGGATACTATGCAATAAAATGGGCGCCAGGAATTTTTTTTAACAAACCGAAGAAGAAAATTCCAAAACTCTTATGATGAGTGAAGCGGTTAAAAAAAAGACACAACGAACGTTTGTTTTTGATTTTAAAATTTATTCTTTTGGGAAACCGTGGGATTGAGGATCCCTGGACTAATAAAAGTTAACGAATTACAAAAAAAGTTGAAATAATAAAAAAAGCAAATAACAAAAGAAAATGGCAAACAAAGAAAATGGGCTTTTAATACCGGACGCGTCTCAAAAAAAAATATATATTCGAAAAGAACAAATAAACAAAAGAAACAAACTACTTATCTTTTTCCTTCTTATTTATCCTCTTATTCCCGATCCTCACACCTCGATCCTCGAATCTTAATTTTTCTTGATAATTTTCTCGATTTCCTGACCTTTTCTACTTTTCCTCGATTTTACTTTCTACTCTTAAAATTCCTCGAACTTTTTCTTCTCTATAACTTATCGCTTGTGGGGCTCTATCAAGAGAGCCTTCCAAGCTAATTCCCAACTTTGTTCTTCCTCCCTCGTCCATTCCAGTCACACACACATTCATCCAACACAAGCATTCGTTCTCGTGATCGTCGGTCACAGCATCACGGCTTCCTGGAAGCTTAACGCTCATCAGGAAAGCCACCGTTGTTGACTCTCAGCGAAACTTTGCTTTCACACACACAATCACGGTTTCGACAAGTTGTTGGATGAGTTTCCAAAACTTGCCGAAACATAATGGCGAGTTCAGACCCTTTCCCAACTATTCTTATTTTTCGAGAAAGTTCAAAGAAAAACAAAAATCGAGAAAAAGTTTCAACTAGGCATTTTCCTATTACTATTAAATCCGCGTGAGGTTCGAGGTGTGAATTTTGTACCAAATATTAAATTAAGCTACTTTAAAAACGCGGCGTTAAAACCCCATTTGTACATTAATAATTAAGTGAATTAAAAGTCAATCTACGTTAAGAATTAAAACTTTAAAATAAAATATGTTGTTGTTGTTGTTGTTCAAGTAAGGGTCCGCCTGACCTCATACTTCTTCGGCTCATCCGCCGGCATTTTCGACCTCGTCGAAAGAACTCGTTCCCGTTCTCGAACTCGATCACCTGCTTTGTTGCTTTTGCAAAATAAAGGCTAGGTACACCTGTGGTTGATGAGACCATGGTTGCCCTCAACTTTGCCGATATTTTGCAGCCACAACGAGAAAAGAAAACAGCCAAAGGCTGGTTTTTGTTGCGGTAAAATTTACCGTAACAAATCCCACCCTTACCTCCCAAGAAATGTGTTTACTTTTCAAGAAAAGCAAACCATTTCTTTAGGCTCAGCCAGGGGTAGACAACAACAACAAAGGATTACCATCATTTAAAAAAAAAAAATCATTAATTAGCACATTAAAATTAAACAAAAATGACAATGAAAAACCAAAAAAAAATTACTACTACAAAAAGGGACTTGACTCAAACATCAACAAACGGTTTTAAATCCTTAACATTTCACGTTCCTCGCTCCTTACCGCGATCATCTACCAAGAGGTATGTCCAAGGTGACATCCTCTTGCTGACCTTGAAAGGTCCTACAAATTTGGTCGCCAACTTCGCCGCGAAATAATTTGCTGCATCGGACAGCGCGAAGTTCCTACGCCAAACGAGATCACCCGGGTGATATTGTGCGTCCCTCCTACGTAAGTTATAAGTCTTAGCAGCCTTCTTTCCCGCTGCTTCCAACTTCCTAGCTATATCCTCTCTCAGTTTCCGAAACTGCCTATCAATTTCCGTTATATCTTGATCCCTATCACTATCCCTAATTCCTACATCATGGCCACTAGTTACCATGTTCCTACCGAAATTTGCGAAGTATGGCGACACACCTAAAACCTCATGTTGCGAAGATCGGATTGCACAGGCCACTTTTGCCAGTTAAGAATCCCAACTCCGCTGGTTTTCCGAAACATACGCCCGGAGCGTAGTCTTAATAATTTGATTAATCCGTTCCGCCGGATTCGCCTGCGGATGATAATTTGCTGTAAACCGAAGTTGTGACCCGTACGCTTCGCTAAGCGTTTTCAGTTCCTTGCCACGGAACTGGGGACCGTTGTCACAGACGATCCACTTAGGAACTCCAAAAAGAAGAAACACGTTTTCTTCCAACTCCAACAACAAGGGAAATTTAGTAAAGTAATCGACGACCGTTAAAATATACACGAACCCTCGCGACGATTTTGGTAGTGGACCTACCAAGTCCACGCAAATCATTTCCCACGGTTGGGAATTATCGATTCGTTCGGACATTAGACCAGCTGGTTTTTCATTCACCGGTTTCACACTTTGGCAAATTTTAAAACTCCTAACATACCTAGTAATATAACTCCTCATTTTGGGCCAGTAATATTTGTCTGCTATCCAAGCAAAAGTTTTCTTAACGCCCATGTGTCCTGAAAGTGGAGCATCATGGCACTCGTTAAGAATTCTCGTCCTATCATTTTTCCCTAACACTAACTTCCACTCCTCACCATTATTATGAACGACTATATGGTTCAACCTAACATGTTTATAGAGCCGCCCATTCTCAACTCGCCAAGATGGGTATTCTAACGGGCTCTTTTCTACCTGTGATTTCATTTTAATCACCCAAGGGTCCAAATCCGCTTCCGAGACACCAGCTACTTCTGGAACTCCTCGCGACAACATATCAGGAACGACATGTTCTTTGCCCTTTCTGTGGATGATCTTGAAATCGAATTGTTGGAGCCGAATGGCCCAAAGAGCTAATCTACCCTGCGGATCCTTAAGGTTGCTTAGCCAGACCAAAGAGTGATGATCAGTTACGACTGTAAATCGAACACCTTCGAGATACGGCCGCAACTTTTCAATCGCCCAAAGGACCGCTAAACATTCCTTTTCGGTCGTAGAGTAGTTCCTTTCGTTCCTATTCAATGACCGACTTAAATAACATATGGCTTTTTCGCCATCCTCAAACTCCTAAGATAATACGGCCCCGATACCATAGTCCGACGCATCTGTTTGTACAACAAATGGCCTTGAAAAATCCGGACATGTCAGAATCGGTGCCGTAACCAAACACTCTTTGGCATTTCTAAAGCTCTCCTCACATTCTTGTGTCCACTCAAATTTATTACCTTTCTTTAAGAGATCGGTAAGAGGCCTAACTAAAATTGCAAAATTTGGTACAAACCTACGGTACCACGAAATTGTCCCTACAAAACTCCTAATTTCCTTCACATTTTTAGGTGGAGGAATCCTTATCATGCTTTCCACTTTTTCCGGGTCAACATGAAGCCCGTTCCTATCAACTACGTTACCTAGAAATTTAAAAGAAGGCCTACAAAAATTACACTTTTCCCTACCTACTTTTAAACCTGCATCTCCTAACCTTTTAAGAACTTCTTTTAAAATTTCTAGGCGCTTATCGAAAGAATCGGTGACGATGATAATGTCATCCTAGTACACAAAGACGAACGGTTCTAAATCAGGACCTAAAACGTCGTCAATAAACCTTTGCCAAGTTGCCGGGGAATTGTGCAAGCCGAAAGGCATCCTGCAAAATTGAAACAAGCCACGCCCTGGCACGGTAAAGGCTGTGTACTTGCGCGATTCTTCCTCCATTGGAATCTGCCAATAAGCAGATTTAATGTCTAATTAAGACAAGTACTTCGCGTTTCGAAGCTTGTCTAAAATTTCTGAAATAAATGGAAGTGGATAAGCATCCCTATCAGTAACCTCATTCAATTTCCTATAGTCAACACAGAACCGATAACTGCCATCTTTCTTCTTAACCAGAAGAATCGGCGATGCCCAAGGACTCTTCGACTTCTCGATCACTCCAGCTTCCAACATCTCCTGGAGCTCCTGATCGATATGTTTCTGAATCGCTGGCGAAACAGGGTAATATCGTTGCTTTATCGGTTCTGCAGACGTCCTAATCTTGTGCTTAACTAAGTTGGTGCACCCTAAACCTTCGGTCATTGTTTTAAAAAGTTCTCCTAACACTTGTTCTAACTTATTATTTTCCGAATCGTTCAAATCCGATTTTTCCCTAATAGCTACCATGTCTGTCATCGAAGCCAATCTCTCTTGGCTCGAAAAGTTCCACACACCTGATCTCAAATCCGGGACTATGCCCGATAGTGCCCAAAAATCGGCACCCAAGATCAACTGGTGTGGAAGGTTCGGAATGACCAGACATTCTATCAAAAAGGATTTGTTCTCAACCTCTACTGGTAGAGAAACAGATCCAGCTACACCTACACCTGCGCCATCTGCTAACGCTACAGACCCAACACTACTCTTTCCTAACCTAAGCCCTAGCTCTTTAAACATTTTCCACCCGTCACCACCCACAACGGTACGAGAGGCTCCTGAATCATGTAAACCCAAAAATT
The DNA here is from genome assembly GCA_951509635.1 of Eupeodes luniger. Lineage (NCBI taxonomy): Eukaryota > Metazoa > Arthropoda > Insecta > Diptera > Syrphidae > Eupeodes > Eupeodes luniger. The sequence continues at coordinate 195,902,289 of OX608073.1, read as the reverse complement.
TGATTCCATAAACCCTAACTCCTTAATATGGTCTAGTGTCCCTACCATTTGCCGCTAACGTGAAACTCAGTTGAACTCCTACCCGCTGATCGTCAGCAGACGACCTTCCTAACGTCGACGGACTCCTTGTCCTGCTGATACAAGGGCCCGATCCCCATTTCCCGAACAAATACAGTCCCTACGATACACTCCTACAGCTCCACAACCGAAGCAACGTTTCTGATGGTTACATCTCGAAGCTATATGCCCTTCTTTGCTACAATTATAACACCTAACCGACCTAAATGGATTTTCAGAAACTGGAGCAACAGCCGCTACTCGGTGTTGTCCAGACGTACTTGGTTGGTAACCGCACTCCGGTTCCAACAAATGTTTGCCTCTAGAAGGCGGGTAGAGCTATCAACATTAACCTTCAGGGTATCTAACTCCCTACCTAAGATAGCAAGTTCCTTAACCGTCTTTGGTTTGGCACTAGCTATCTGAACCTGATAAAAGGGATCTACATTTTTCCTCAATATAGAAAGCATCCTTCCCTCTGACAAAGGTTCCGATAATCTTCGAAACAATGTCCTCATTGTGGTCAGATATGCGCCGAGAGTTTCTTCCTTTCCCTGCGAACGCCGATTAATCTCCTCCAACAAGAGATCATCGTAATTCGCAGGAAGGAACTCCGCTTTGAGTTCCTTGACGAATTCCTGCTAACCCTCCTAATCTTCCCTAACCGACCTAAACCACAAAAGTGCCCTACCGGCCAAAAGCTCCGAAGCGGATTTAAAAAGGTGGTTTTCAGGAACATCGTTAGCCAAACGAAGTTCCTCCACTCTTTCTAGGAATGAATTTACTGATGCTCCCCCTGAGTCACCAGTAAACTTCACCCCCCACTTCCCAATACGTTCAATGTGTTTTGGCTGAACGACCATTCGTTCAGGAAACCCATCGACCCTATCAAGCCTACTTCGTGACGGAACCCTAACGGAAATATCATTGGCTGAAGGATTATTGTCACCGCCCCTCGGTCCAGTCAATGATCCTCCGGCCAGTCCTAACGCAGACCGTCCACTACAGGGAGTCTGACCAACTTGTACCCGAAGTTGGGTTTGAGTCTTAAGTGGAGTCTTTTCTTTCTCCACTTCCTCTTCCCTATCGCTATTCTCAATATCACCAGTGAGATCTCCTAGCAAACACAAAACCTTGTTCCGAAGTGAACTAACTTCATCTTCTTCATCTTCGGCCTCACAAGGTGTCCTAGCTAACCTGCCTATACACCACTCAATCTTTGTCACTATCTTAATGAACTCCGAAGACTTTGGATTCCTCGGAGGTACTTTAAGAAGGACCCTAATCTCCTCAATTTTAGCTCCTATTGCCTCAACATCCTCTTCATAAGTGAAGGGATAAACTAAACTAACCTCCATCGAGTTCCTCTTAACGAGTAACCTCGATGATCTTAATGCCTTTCGCATTTCCTCCACTGTCCCTACTTTTAAGCCTCTAACCTTCATCTCGTAGGCCAATTCGTCCTGCGCTAACCTACCAATATTCATTTTAACTAACACAAAAAAACTTTCAACAAAAATTATTTATAAAAAAAAATATTTAAAAAAAAAACCTACTAAAAAAAAAACCTAAACTAAAAATCTAATTCGTAAATTAATTTATTGTTATTTATTTAAAAAAACATATATTTTAAAAATAAAACAAAAAAAATTTTCCAAGCAAATTCTAAAAGTAATCGAAAAAAAAATTGGGATGGTCACACCAACTCGAACTAACTACACTCAACTCTTGAAAATTTAAAAATTAACTATCACTCAACAAATATAAATAACTCTCGCAATAGAACAATCACGCAAAAAAAATATATAAGTCACTCGAATAGAATAATTGTAAGTCGCTAGCGATAAAACTCTCAAGTGATTTCAATAGCACAAGAGAATTTCTATCGCTGCATAAAAAAGAGAAAAAACAACAAAAATGTATGAAGACAAAATGTCGACCGAAAAATATAATTTAAATATAAATAATAAAAAAAAGAAAAGAAATAATTCAAACTAACAACACACAGTAAAAAGAAACAAGTTTACACAACACAAATTCAGAAAAATACTTGCTAATTTTTTTTTCACTAGTTGGTTACACTCCCTCGATAAATTCCTTGATGAATTTTTTTCTCAAACAAAAAACCACTGTCACTTTCTTTTCGCAGGAACAAAACACCTCCAATAATTTTTCTCTGGAACCAAAACAACTCGAACGAAACACCTCGATTGTAATACCTATAAAAAAACAAGACGAATTAAATGTTCTTTTTTAAAAACAAAAAATAGAAAAACACGATACAAAATAACCACGAAAATTCTTCCAATTTCTTTGCCCCACGTTGGGCGCCAATTTGTTACACTTTTTCTTCTTGTTATTATTATTACTGATTATTGATAATTATTTGAAACAAATTATCACAACAAAACAAAACTAATAAATACACTAAATCGACGACGGCGGCTGCGTAACGCCGAACTTTCAATTCGCAATCAAATGAGTACGAACACGACACAAAAGAGAATACAAAAAAAGTGCAACAATACAGCTCGTTGACGAAGCTGTAACCGCCGCTGCTCAGCTGGGCTGGGTTCTTTTGCAAGAATTTGTTTGTATAAATTATAACAATGTTGATTGATTTATAAAATCAATCAAATTGCTACAATTTGGAAGTATGTTATTGCTAGTACCTACAGTGGGATACTATGCAATAAAATGGGCGCCAGGAATTTTTTTTAACAAACCGAAGAAGAAAATTCCAAAACTCTTATGATGAGTGAAGCGGTTAAAAAAAAAGACACAACGAACGTTTGTTTTTGATTTTAAAATTTATTCTTTTGGGAAACCGTGGGATTGAAGATTCCTGGACTAAAACCCAAAATGTTTTCAAAATAAAAGTTAACGAATTACAAAAAAAGTTGAAATAATAAAAAAAGCAAATAACAAAAGAAAATGGCAAACAAAGAAAATGGGCTTTTAATACCGGACGCGTCTCAAAAAAAATATATATTCGAAAAGAACAAATAAACAAAAGAAACAAACTACTTATCTTTTTCCTTCTTATTTATCCTCTTATTCCCGATCCTCACACCTCGATCCTCGAATCTTAATTTTTCTTGATAATTTTCTCGATTTCCTGACCTTTCCTCCTTTTCCTCGATTTTTCTTTCTCCTCTTAAAATTCCTCGAACTTTTTCTTCTCTATAACTTATCGCTTGTGGGGCTCTATCAAGAGTGCCTTCCAAGCTAATTCCCAACTTTGTTCTTCCTCCCTCGTCCATTCCAGTCACACACACATTCATCCAACACAAGCATTCGTTCTCGTGATCGTCGGTCACAGCATCAAGGCTTCCTGGAAGCTTAACGCTCATCAGGAAAGCCACCGTTGTTGACTCTCAGCGAAACTTTGCTTTCACACACACAATCACGGTTTCGACAAGTTGTTGGATGAGTTTCCAAAACTTGCCGAAACATAATGGCGGGTTCAGACCCCTTCCCAACTATTCTTATTTTTCGAGAAAGTTCAAAGAAAAACAAAAATCGAGAAGAAGTTTCAACTAGGCATTTTCCTATTACTATTAAATCCGCGTGAGGTTCGAGGTGTGAATTTCGTACCAAATATTAAATTAAGCTACTTTAAAAACGCGGCGTTAAAACCCCATTTGTACATTAATAATTAAGTGAATTAAAAGTCAATCTACGTTAAGAATTAAAACTTTAAAATAAAATATGTTGTTGTTGTTGTTGTTCAAGTAAGGGTCCGCCTGACCTCATACTTCTTCGGCTCATCCGCCGGCATTTTCGACCTCGTCGAAAGAACTCGTTCCCGTTCTCGAACTCGATCACCTGCTTGTTGCTTTTGCAAAATAAAGGCTAGGTACACCTGTGGTTGATGAGACCATGGTTGCCCTCAACTTTGCCGATATTTTGCAGCCACAACGAAAAAAGAAAACAGCCAAAGGCTGGTTTTTGTTGCGGTAAAATTTACCGTAACAAATCCCACCCTTACCTCCCAAGAAATGTGTTTACTTTTCAAGAAAAGCAAACCATTTCTTAAGGCTCAGCCAGGGGTAGACAACAACAACAAAGGATTACCATCATTAAAAAAAAAAAAAAAAAAAATCATTAATGTGGCACATTAAAATTAAACAAAAATGACAATGAAAAACCAAAAAAAAATTACTACTACAAAAAGGGACTTGACTCAAACATCAACAAACGGTTTTAAATCCTTAACATTTCACGTTCCTCGCTCCTTACCGCGATCATTTACCAAGAGGTATGTCCAAGGTGACATCCTCTTGCTGACCTTGAAAGGTCCTACAAATTTGGTCGCCAACTTCGCCGCGAAATAATTTGCTGCATCGGACAGCGCGAAGTTCCTACGCCAAACGAGATCACCCGGGTGATATTGCGCGTCCCTCCTACGTAAGTTATAAGTCTTAGCAGCCTTCTTTCCCGCTGCTTCCAACTTCCTAGCTATATCCTCTCTCAGTTTCCGAAACTGCCTATCAATTTCCGTTATATCTTGGTCCCTATCACTATCCCTAATTCCTACATCATGGCCACTAGTTACCATGTTCCTACCGAAATTTGCGAAGTATGGCGACACACCTAAAACCTCATGTTGCGAAGTTCGGATTGCACAGGCCACTTTTGCCAGTTAAGAATCCCAACTCCGCTGGTTTTCCGAAACATACGCCCGGAGCGTAGTCTTAATAATTTGATTAATCCGTTCCGCCGGATTCGCCTGCGGATGATAATTTGCTGTAAACCGAAGTTGTGACCCGTACGCTTCGCTAAGCGTTTTCAGTTCCTTGCCACGGAACTGGGGACCGTTGTCACAGACGATCCACTTAGGAACTCCAAAAAGAAGAAACACGTTTTCTTCCAACTCCCGACATACCGCTTTCGCCGTTGCGAACCGTAACGCGTACAACAAGGGAAATTTAGTAAAGTAATCGACGACCGTTAAAATATACACGAACCCTCGCTACGATTTTGGTAGTGGACCTACCAAGTCCACGCAAATCATTTCCCACGGTTGGGAATTACCGACTCGTTCGGTCATTAGACCAGCTGGTTTTTCATTCACCGGTTTCACACTTTGGCAAATTTTACAACTCCTAACATACCTAGTAATATAACTCCTCATTTTGGGCCAGTAATATTTTTCTGCTATCCAAGCAAAAGTTTTCTAACCGCCCATGTGTCCTGAAAGTGGAGCATCATGGCACTCGTTAAGAATTCTCGTCCTATCATTTTTCCCTAACACTAACTTCCACTCCTCACCATTATTATGAACGACTATATGGTTCAACCTAACATGTTTATAGAGCCGCCCATTCTCAACTCGCCAAGATGGGTATTCTAACGGGCTCTTTTCTACCTGTGATTTCATTTTAATCACCCAAGGGTCCAAATCCGCTTCCGAGACACCAGCTACTTCTGGAACTCCTCGCGACAACATATCAGGAACGACATGTTCTTTGCCCTTTCTGTGGATGATCTTGAAATCGAATTGTTGGAGCCGAATGGCCCAACGAGCTAATCTACCCTGCGGATCCTTAAGGTTGCTTAGCCAGACCAAAGAGTGATGATCAGTTACGACTGTAAATCGAACACCTTCGAGATACGGCCGCAACTTTTCAATCGCCCAAAGGACCGCTAAACATTCCTTTTCGGTCGTAGAGTAGTTCCTTTCGTTCCTATTCAATGACCGACTTAAATAACATATGGCTTTTTCGCCATCCTCAAACTCCTGAGATAATACGGCCCCGATACCATAGTCCGACGCATCTGTTTGTACAACAAATGGCCTTGAAAAATCCGGACATGTCAGAATCGGTGCCGTAACCAAACACTCTTTGGCATTTCTAAAGCTCTCCTCACATTCTTGTGTCCACTCAAATTTATTACCTTTCTCTAAGAGATCGGTAAGAGGCCTAACTAAAATTGCAAAATTTGGTACAAACCTACGGTACCACGAAATTGTCCCTACAAAACTCCTAATTTCCTTCACATTTTTAGGTGGAGGAATCCTTATCATGCTTTCCACTTTTTCCGGGTCAACATGAAGCCCGTTCCTATCAACTACGTTACCTAGAAATTTAAAAGAAGGCCTACAAAAATTACACTTTTCCCTACCTACTTTTAAACCTGCATCTCCTAACCTTTTAAGAACTTCTTTTAAAATTTCTAGGCGCTTATCGAAAGAATCGGTGACGATGATAATGTCATCCTAGTACACAAAGACGAACGGTTCTAAATCAGGACCTAAAACGTCGTCAATAAACCTTTGCCAAGTTGCCGGGGAATTGTGCAAGCCGAAAGGCATCCTGCAAAATTGAAACAAGCCACGCCCTGGCACGGTAAAGGCTGTGTACTTGCGCGATTCTTCCTCCATTGGAATCTGCCAATAAGCAGATTTAATGTCTAATTAAGACAAGTACTTCGCGTTTCGAAGCTTGTCTAAAATTTCTGAAATAAATGGAAGTGGATAAGCATCCCTATCAGTAACCTCATTCAATTTCCTATAGTCAACACAGAACCGATAGCTGCCATCTTTCTTCTTAACCAGAAGAATCGGCGATGCCCAAGGACTCTTCGACTTCTCGATCACTCCAGCTTCCAACATCTCCTGGAGCTCCTGATCGATATGTTTCTGAATCGCTGGCGAAACAGGGTAATATCGTTGCTTTATCGGTTCTGCAGACGTCCTAATCTTGTGCTTAACTAAGTTGGTGCACCCTAAACCTTCGGTCATTGTTTTAAAAAGTTCTCCTAACACTTGTTCTAACTTATTATTTTCCGAATCGTTCAAATCCGATTTTTCCCTAATAGCTACCATGTCTGTCATCGAAGCCAATCTCTCTTGGCTCGAAAAGTTCCACACACCTGATCTCAAATCCGGGACTATGCCCGATAGTGCCCAAAAATCGGCACCCAAGATCAACTGGTGTGGAAGGTTCGGAATGACCAGACATTCTATCAAAAAGGATTTGTTCTCAACCTCTACTGGTAGAGAAACAGATCCAGCTACACCTACACCTGCGCCATCTGCTAACGCTACAGACCCAACACTACTCTTTCCTAACCTAAGCCCTAGCTCTTTAAACATTTTCCACCCGTCACCACCCACAACGGTACGAGAGGCTCCTGAATCATGTAAACCCAAAAATTTGATTCCATAAACCCTAACTCCTTAATATGGTCTAGTGTCCCTACCATTTGCCGCTAACGTGAAACTCAGTTGAACTCCTACCCGCTGATCGTCAGCAGACGACCTTCCTAACGTCGACGGACTCCTTGTCCTGCTGATACAAGGGCCCGATCCCCATTTCCCGAACAAATACAGTCCCTACGATACACTCCTACAGCTTCACAACCGAAGCAACGTTTCTGATGGTTACATCTCGAAGCTATATGCCCTTCTTTGCTACAATTATAACACCTAACCGACCTAAATGGATTTTCAGAAACTGGAGCAACAGCCGCTACTCGGTGTTGTCCAGACGTACTTGGTTGGTAACCGCACTCCGGTTCCAACAAATGTTTGCCTCTAGAAGGCGGGTAGAGCTATCAACATTAACCTTCAGGGTATCTAACTCCCTACCTAAGATAGCAAGTTCCTTAACCGTCTTTGGTTTGGCACTAGCTATCTGAACCTGATAAAAGGGATCTACATTTTTCCTCAATATAGAAAGCATCCTTCCCTCTGACAAAGGTTCCGATAATCTTCGAAACAATGTCCTCATTGTGGTCAGATATGCGCCGAGAGTTTCTTCCTTTCCCTGCGAACGCCGATTAATCTCCTCCAACAAGAGATCATCGTAATTCGCAGGAAGGAACTCCGCTTTGAGTTCCTTGACGAATTCCTGCTAACCCTCCTAATCTTCCCTAACCGACCTAAACCACAAAAGTGCCCTACCGGCCAAAAGCTCCGAAGCGGATTTAAAAAGGTGGTTTTCAGGAACATCGTTAGCCAAACGAAGTTCCTCCACTCTTTCTAGGAATGAATTTACTGATGCTCCCCCTGAGTCACCAGTAAACTTCACCCCCCACTTCCCAATACGTTCAATGTGTTTTGGCTGAACGACCATTCGTTCAGGAAACCCATCGACCCTATCAAGCCTACTTCGTGACGGAACCCTAACGGAAATATCATTGGCTGAAGGATTATTGTCACCGCCCCTCGGTCCAGTCAATGATCCTCCGGCCAGTCCTAACGCAGACCGTCCACTACAGGGAGTCTGACCAACTTGTACCCGAAGTTGGGTTTGAGTCTTAAGTGGAGTCTTTTCTTTCTCCACTTCCTCTTCCCTATCGCTATTCTCACTATCACCAGTGAGATCTCCTAGCAAACACAAAACCTTGTTCCGAAGTGAACTAACTTCATCTTCTTCATCTTCGGCCTCACAAGGTGTCCTAGCTAACCTGCCTATACACCACTCAATCTTTGTCACTATCTTAATGAACTCCGAAGACTTTGGATTCCTCGGAGGTACTTTAAGAAGGACCCTAATCTCCTCAATTTTAGCTCCTATTGCCTCAACATCCTCTTCATAAGTGAAGGGATAAACTAAACTAACCTCCATCGAGTTCCTTTTAACGAGTAACCTCGATGATCTTAATGCCTTTCGCATTTCCTCCACTGTCCCTACTTTTAAGCCTCTAACCTTCATCTCGTAGGCCAATTCGTCCTGCGCTAACCTACCAATATTCATTTTAACTAACACAAAAAAACTTTCAACAAAAATTATTTATAAAAAAAAATATTTAAAAAAAAAACCTACTAAAAAAAAAACCTAAACTAAAAATCTAATTCGTAAATTAATTTATTGTTATTTATTTAAAAAAACATATATTTTAAAAATAAAACAAAAAAAATTTTCCAAGCAAATTCTAAAAGTAATCGAAAAAAAAATTGGGATGGTCACACCAACTCGAACTAACTACACTCAACTCTTGAAAATTTAAAAATTAACTATCACTCAACAAATATAAATAACTCTCGCAATAGAACTGTCACGCAAAAAAAATATATAAGTCACTCGAATAGAATAATTGTAAGTCGCTAGCGATAAAACTCTCAAGTGATTTCAATAGCACAAGAGAATTTCTATCGCTGCATAAAAAAGAGAAAAAACAACAAAAATGTATGAAGACAAAATGTCGACCGAAAAATATAATTTAAATATAAATAATAAAAAAAAGAAAAGAAATAATTCAAACTAACAACACACAGTAAAAAGAAACAAGTTTACACAACACAAATTCAGAAAAATACTTGCTAATTTTTTTTTCACTAGTTGGTTACACTCCCTCGATAAATTCCTTGATGAATTTTTTTCTCAAACAAAAAACCACTGTCACTTTCTTTTCGCAGGAACAAAACACCTCCAATAATTTTTCTCTGGAACCAAAACAACTCGAACGAAACACCTCGATTGTAATACCTATAAAAAAACAAGACGAATTAAATGTTCTTTTTTAAAAACAAAAAATAGAAAAACACGATACAAAATAACCACGAAAATTCTTCCAATTTCTTTGCCCCACGTTGGGCGCCAATTTGTTACACTTTTTCTTCTTGTTATTATTATTACTGATTATTGATAATTATTTGAAACAAATTATCACAACAAAACAAAACTAATAAATACACTAAATCGACGACGGCGGCTGCGTAACGCCGAACTTTCAATTCGCAATCAAATGAGTACGAACACGACACAAAAGAGAATACGAAAAAAGTGCAACAATACAGCTCGTTGACGAAGCTGTAACCGCCGCTGCTCAGCTGGGCTGGGTTCTTTTGCAAGAATTTGTTTGTATAAATTATAACAATGTTGATTGATTTATAAAATCAATCAAATTGCTACAATTTGGAAGTATGTTATTGCTAGTACCTACAGTGGGATACTATGCAATAAAATGGGCGCCAGGAATTTTTTTTAACAAACCGAAGAAGAAAATTCCAAAACTCTTATGATGAGTGAAGCGGTTAAAAAAAAAGACACAACGAACGTTTGTTTTTGATTTTAAAATTTATTCTTTTGGGAAACCGTGGGATTGAAGATTCCTGGACTAAAACCCAAAATGTTTTCAAAATAAAAGTTAACGAATTACAAAAAAAGTTGAAATAATAAAAAAAGCAAATAACAAAAGAAAATGGCAAACAAAGAAAATGGGCTTTTAATACCGGACGCGTCTCAAAAAAAATATATATTCGAAAAGAACAAATAAACAAAAGAAACAAACTACTTATCTTTTTCCTTCTTATTTATCCTCTTATTCCCGATCCTCACACCTCGATCCTCGAATCTTAATTTTTCTTGATAATTTTCTCGATTTCCTGACCTTTCCTCCTTTTCCTCGATTTTTCTTTCTCCTCTTAAAATTCCTCGAACTTTTTCTTCTCTATAACTTATCGCTTGTGGGGCTCTATCAAGAGTGCCTTCCAAGCTAATTCCCAACTTTGTTCTTCCTCCCTCGTCCATTCCAGTCACACACACATTCATCCAACACAAGCATTCGTTCTCGTGATCGTCGGTCACAGCATCAAGGCTTCCTGGAAGCTTAACGCTCATCAGGAAAGCCACCGTTGTTGACTCTCAGCGAAACTTTGCTTTCACACACACAATCACGGTTTCGACAAGTTGTTGGATGAGTTTCCAAAACTTGCCGAAACATAATGGCGGGTTCAGACCCCTTCCCAACTATTCTTATTTTTCGAGAAAGTTCAAAGAAAAACAAAAATCGAGAAGAAGTTTCAACTAGGCATTTTCCTATTACTATTAAATCCGCGTGAGGTTCGAGGTGTGAATTTCGTACCAAATATTAAATTAAGCTACTTTAAAAACGCGGCGTTAAAACCCCATTTGTACATTAATAATTAAGTGAATTAAAAGTCAATCTACGTTAAGAATTAAAACTTTAAAATAAAATATGTTGTTGTTGTTGTTGTTCAAGTAAGGGTCCGCCTGACCTCATACTTCTTCGGCTCATCCGCCGGCATTTTCGACCTCGTCGAAAGAACTCGTTCCCGTTCTCGAACTCGATCACCTGCTTGTTGCTTTTGCAAAATAAAGGCTAGGTACACCTGTGGTTGATGAGACCATGGTTGCCCTCAACTTTGCCGATATTTTGCAGCCACAACGAAAAAAGAAAACAGCCAAAGGCTGGTTTTTGTTGCGGTAAAATTTACCGTAACAAATCCCACCCTTACCTCCCAAGAAATGTGTTTACTTTTCAAGAAAAGCAAACCATTTCTTAAGGCTCAGCCAGGGGTAGACAACAACAACAAAGGATTACCATCATTAAAAAAAAAAAAAAAAAATCATTAATGTGGCACATTAAAATTAAACAAAAATGACAATGAAAAACCAAAAAAAAATTACTACTACAAAAAGGGACTTGACTCAAACATCAACAAACGGTTTTAAATCCTTAACATTTCACGTTCCTCGCTCCTTACCGCGATCATTTACCAAGAGGTATGTCCAAGGTGACATCCTCTTGCTGACCTTGAAAGGTCCTACAAATTTGGTCGCCAACTTCGCCGCGAAATAATTTGCTGCATCGGACAGCGCGAAGTTCCTACGCCAAACGAGATCACCCGGGTGATATTGCGCGTCCCTCCTACGTAAGTTATAAGTCTTAGCAGCCTTCTTTCCCGCTGCTTCCAACTTCCTAGCTATATCCTCTCTCAGTTTCCGAAACTGCCTATCAATTTCCGTTATATCTTGGTCCCTATCACTATCCCTAATTCCTACATCATGGCCACTAGTTACCATGTTCCTACCGAAATTTGCGAAGTATGGCGACACACCTAAAACCTCATGTTGCGAAGTTCGGATTGCACAGGCCACTTTTGCCAGTTAAGAATCCCAACTCCGCTGGTTTTCCGAAACATACGCCCGGAGCGTAGTCTTAATAATTTGATTAATCCGTTCCGCCGGATTCGCCTGCGGATGATAATTTGCTGTAAACCGAAGTTGTGACCCGTACGCTTCGCTAAGCGTTTTCAGTTCCTTGCCACGGAACTGGGGACCGTTGTCACAGACGATCCACTTAGGAACTCCAAAAAGAAGAAACACGTTTTCTTCCAACTCCCGACATACCGCTTTCGCCGTTGCGAACCGTAACGCGTACAACAAGGGAAATTTAGTAAAGTAATCGACGACCGTTAAAATATACACGAACCCTCGCTACGATTTTGGTAGTGGACCTACCAAGTCCACGCAAATCATTTCCCACGGTTGGGAATTACCGACTCGTTCGGTCATTAGACCAGCTGGTTTTTCATTCACCGGTTTCACACTTTGGCAAATTTTACAACTCCTAACATACCTAGTAATATAACTCCTCATTTTGGGCCAGTAATATTTTTCTGCTATCCAAGCAAAAGTTTTCTAACCGCCCATGTGTCCTGAAAGTGGAGCATCATGGCACTCGTTAAGAATTCTCGTCCTATCATTTTTCCCTAACACTAACTTCCACTCCTCACCATTATTATGAACGACTATATGGTTCAACCTAACATGTTTATAGAGCCGCCCATTCTCAACTCGCCAAGATGGGTATTCTAACGGGCTCTTTTCTACCTGTGATTTCATTTTAATCACCCAAGGGTCCAAATCCGCTTCCGAGACACCAGCTACTTCTGGAACTCCTCGCGACAACATATCAGGAACGACATGTTCTTTGCCCTTTCTGTGGATGATCTTGAAATCGAATTGTTGGAGCCGAATGGCCCAACGAGCTAATCTACCCTGCGGATCCTTAAGGTTGCTTAGCCAGACCAAAGAGTGATGATCAGTTACGACTGTAAATCGAACACCTTCGAGATACGGCCGCAACTTTTCAATCGCCCAAAGGACCGCTAAACATTCCTTTTCGGTCGTAGAGTAGTTCCTTTCGTTCCTATTCAATGACCGACTTAAAAAACATATGGCTTTTTCGCCATCCTCAAACTCCTGAGATAATACGGCCCCGATACCATAGTCCGACGCATCTGTTTGTACAACAAATGGCCTTGAAAAATCCGGAAATGTCAGAATCGGTGCCGTAACCAAACACTCTTTGGCATTTCTAAAGCTCTCCTCACATTCTTGTGTCCACTCAAATTTATTACCTTTCTTTAAGAGATCGGTAAGAGGCCTAACTAAAATTGCAAAATTTGGTACAAACCTACGGTACCACGAAATTGTCCCTACAAAACTCCTAATTTCCTTCACATTTTTAGGTGGAGGAATCCTTATCATGCTTTCCACTTTTTCCGGGTCAACATGAAGCCCGTTCCTATCAACTACGTTACCTAGAAATTTAAAAGAAGGCCTACAAAAATTACACTTTTCCCTACCTACTTTTAAACCTGCATCTCCTAACCTTTTAAGAACTTCTTTTAAAATTTCTAGGCGCTTATCGAAAGAATCGGTGACGATGATAATGTCATCCTAGTACACAAAGACGAACGGTTCTAAATCAGGACCTAAAACGTCGTCAATAAACCTTTGCCAAGTTGCCGGGGAATTGTGCAAGCCGAAAGGCATCCTGCAAAATTGAAACAAGCCACGCCCTGGCACGGTAAAGGCTGTGTACTTGCGCGATTCTTCCTCCATTGGAATCTGCCAATAAGCAGATTTAATGTCTAATTAAGACAAGTACTTCGCGTTTCGAAGCTTGTCTAAAATTTCTGAAATAAATGGAAGTGGATAAGCATCCCTATCAGTAACCTCATTCAATTTCCTATAGTCAACACAGAACCGATAACTGCCATCTTTCTTCTTAACCAGAAGAATCGGCGATGCCCAAGGACTCTTCGACTTCTCGATCACTCCAGCTTCCAACATCTCCTGGAGCTCCTGATCGATATGTTTCTGAATCGCTGGCGAAACAGGGTAATATCGTTGCTTTATCGGTTCTGCAGACGTCCTAATCTTGTGCTTAACTAAGTTGGTGCACCCTAAACCTTCGGTCATTGTTTTAAAAAGTTCTCCTAACACTTGTTCTAACTTCCTATTTTCCGAATCGTTAAAATCCGATTTTTCCCTAATAGCTACCATGTCTGTCATCGAAGCCAATCTCTCTTGGCTCGAAAAGTTCCACACACCTGATCTCAAATCCGTGACTATGCCCGATAGTGCCCAAAAATCGGCACCCAAGATCAACTGGTGTGGAAGGTTCGGAATGACCAGACATTCTATCAAAAAGGATTTGTTCTCAACCTCTACTGGTAGAGAAACAGATCCAGCTACACCTACACCTGCGCCATCTGCTAACGCTACAGACCCAACACTACTCTTTCCTAACCTAAGCCCTAGCTCTTTAAACATTTTCCACCCGTCACCACCCACAACGGTACGAGAGGCTCCTGAATCATGTAAACCCAAAAATTTGATTCCATAAACCCTAACTCCTTAATATGGTCTAGTGTCCCTACCATTTGCCGCTAACGTGAAACTCAGTTGAACTCCTACCCGCTGATCGTCAGCAGACGACCTTCCTAACGTCGACGGACTCCTTGTCCTGCTGATACAAGGGCCCGATCCCCATTTCCCGAACAAATACAGTCCCTACGATACACTCCTACAGCTCCACAACCGAAGCAACGTTTCTGATGGTTACATCTCGAAGCTATATGCCCTTCTTTGCTACAATTATAACACCTAACCGACCTAAATGGATTTTCAGAAACTGGAGCAACAGCCGCTACTCGGTGTTGTCCAGACGTACTTGGTTGGTAACCGCACTCCGGTTCCAACAAATGTTTGCCTCTAGAAGGCGGGTAGAGCTATCAACATTAACCTTCAGGGTATCTAACTCCCTACCTAAGATAGCAAGTTCCTTAACCGTCTTTGGTTTGGCACTAGCTATCTGAACCTGATAAAAGGGATCTACATTTTTCCTCAATATAGAAAGCATCCTTCCCTCTGACAAAGGTTCCGATAATCTTCGAAACAATGTCCTCATTGTGGTCAGATATGCGCCGAGAGTTTCTTCCTTTCCCTGCGAACGCCGATTAATCTCCTCCAACAAGAGATCATCGTAATTCGCAGGAAGGAACTCCGCTTTGAGTTCCTTGACGAATTCCTGCTAACCCTCCTAATCTTCCCTAACCGACCTAAACCACAAAAGTGCCCTACCGGCCAAAAGCTCCGAAGCGGATTTAAAAAGGTGGTTTTCAGGAACATCGTTAGCCAAACGAAGTTCCTCCACTCTTTCTAGGAATGAATTTACTGATGCTCCCCCTGAGTCACCAGTAAACTTCACCCCCCACTTCCCAATACGTTCAATGTGTTTTGGCTGAACGACCATTCGTTCAGGAAACCCATCGACCCTATCAAGCCTACTTCGTGACGGAACCCTAACGGAAATATCATTGGCTGAAGGATTATTGTCACCGCCCCTCGGTCCAGTCAATGATCCTCCGGCCAGTCCTAACGCAGACCGTCCACTACAGGGAGTCTGACCAACTTGTACCCGAAGTTGGGTTTGAGTCTTAAGTGGAGTCTTTTCTTTCTCCACTTCCTCTTCCCTATCGCTATTCTCACTATCACCAGTGAGATCTCCTAGCAAACACAAAACCTTGTTCCGAAGTGAACTAACTTCATCTTCTTCATCTTCGGCCTCACAAGGTGTCCTAGCTAACCTGCCTATACACCACTCAATCTTTGTCACTATCTTAATGAACTCCGAAGACTTTGGATTCCTCGGAGGTACTTTAAGAAGGACCCTAATCTCCTCAATTTTAGCTCCTATTGCCTCAACATCCTCTTCATAAGTGAAGGGATAAACTAAACTAACCTCCATCGAGTTCCTCTTAACGAGTAACCTCGATGATCTTAATGCCTTTCGCATTTCCTCCACTGTCCCTACTTTTAAGCCTCTAACCTTCATCTCGTAGGCCAATTCGTCCTGCGCTAACCTACCAATATTCATTTTAACTAACACAAAAAAACTTTCAACAAAAATTATTTATAAAAAAAAATATTTAAAAAAAAAACCTACTAAAAAAAAAACCTAAACTAAAAATCTAATTCGTAAATTAATTTATTGTTATTTATTTAAAAAAACATATATTTTAAAAATAAAACAAAAAAAATTTTCCAAGCAAATTCTAAAAGTAATCGAAAAAAAAATTGGGATGGTCACACCAACTCGAACTAACTACACTCAACTCTTGAAAATTTAAAAATTAACTATCACTCAATAAATATAAATAACTCTCGCAATAGAACTGTCACGCAAAAAAAATATATAAGTCACTCGAATAGAATAATTTAAGTCGCTAGCGATAAAACTCTCAAGTGATTTCAATAGCACAAGAGAATTTCTATCGCTGCACAAAAAAGAGAGAAAACAACAAAAATGTATGAAGACAAAATGTCGACCGAAAAATATAATTTAAATATAAATAATAAAAAAAAGAAAAGAAATAATTCAAACTAACAACACACAGTAAAAAGAAACAAGTTTACACAACACAAATTCAGAAAAATACTTGCTAATTTTTTTTTCACTAGTTGGTTACACTCCCTCGATAAATTCCTTGATGAATTTTTTTCTCAAACAAAAAACCACTGTCACTTTCTTTTCGCAGGAACAAAACACCTCCAATAATTTTTCTTTGGAACCAAAACAACTCGAACGAAACACCTCGATTGTAATACCTATAAAAAAACAAGACGAATTAAATGTTCTTTTTTAAAAACAAAAAATAGAAAAACACGATACAAAATAACCACGAAAATTCTTCCAATTTCTTTGCCCCACGTTGGGCGCCAATTTGTTACACTTTTTCTTCTTGTTATTATTATTACTGATTATTGATAATTATTTGAAACAAATTATCACAACAAAACAAAACTAATAAATAAACTAAATCGACGATGGCGGCTCCGTAACGCCGAACTTTCAATTCGCACTCAAATGAATACGAACACGACACAAAAGAGAATACAAAAAAAAGTGCAACAATACAGCTCGTTGACGAAGCTGTAACCGCCGCTGCTCAGCTGGGCTGGGTTGTATTGCAAGAATTTGTTTGTATAAATTATAACAATGTTGATTGATTTATAAAATCAATCAAATTGCTACAATTTGGAAGTATGTTATTGCTAGTACCTACAGTGGGATACTATGCAATAAAATGGGCGCCAGGAATTTTTTTTAACAAACCGAAGAAGAAAATTCCAAAACTCTTATGATGAGTGAAGCGGTTAAAAAAAAAGACACAACGAACGTTTGTTTTTGATTTTAAAATTTATTCTTTTGGGAAACCGTGGGATTGAAGATTCCTGGACTAAAACCCAAAATGTTTTCAAAATAAAAGTTAACGAATTACAAAAAAAATTGAAATAATAAAAAAAGCAAATAACAAAAGAAAATGGCAAACAAAGAAAATGGGCTTTTAATACCGGACGCGTCTCAAAACAAATATATATTCGAAAAGAAGAAATAAACAAAAGAAACAAACTGCTTATCTTTTTCCTTCTTATTTATCCTCTTATTCCCGATCCTCACACCTCGATCCTCGAATCTTAATTTTTCTTGATAATTTTCTCGATTTCCTGACCTTTCCTCCTTTTCCTCGATTTTTCTTTCTCCTCTTAAAATTCCTCGAACTTTTTCTTCTCTATAACTTATCGCTTGTGGGGCTCTATTAAGAGTGCCTTCCAAGCTAATTCTCAACTTTGTTCTTCCTCCCTCGTCCGTTCCAGTCACACACACATTCATCCAACACAAGCATTCGTTCTCGTGATCGTCGGTCACAGCATCACGGCTTCCTGGAAGCTTAACGCTCATCAGGAAAGCCACCGTTGTTGACTCTCAGCGAAACTTTGCTTTCACACACACAATCACGGTTGCGACAAGTTGTTGGATGAGTTTCCAAAACTTGCCGAAACATAATGGCGAATTCAGACCCCTTCCCAACTATTCTTATTTTTCGAGAAAGTTCAAAGAAAAACAAAAATCGAGAAGAAGTTTCAACTAGGCATTTTCCTATTACTATTAAATCCGCGTGAGGTTCGAGGTGTGAATTTTGTACCAAATATTAAATTAAGCTACTTTAAAAACGCGGCGTTAAAACCCCATTTGTATATTAATAATTAAGTGAATTAAAAGTCAATCTACGTTAAGAATTAAAACTTTAAAATAAAATATGTTGTTGTTGTTGTTGTTCAAGTAAGGGTCCGCCTGACCTCATACTTCTTCGGCTCATCCGCCAGCATTTTCGACCTCGTCGAAAGAACTCGTTCCCGTTCTCGAACTCGATCACCTGCTTTGTTGCTTTTGCAAAATAAAGGCTAGGTACACCTGTGGTTGATGAGACCATGGTTGCCCTCAACTTTGCCGATATTTTGCAGCCACAACGAGAAAAGAAAACAGCCAAAGGCTGGTTTTTGTTGCGGTAAAATTTACCGTAACAACTCACCAATAATATCTGCAGTAAAATATGTTGAAAATATGGTTCACAACCAACTCAAGGTAAATGACTTTTATTCCCATACCACTCAATAAATCCAATCTGTTAAAAAAATGAATAAAAGAAAAAAGTATTAGGTTGGAAAAGGTTATAAAAGAATGGTACTAACCTTCACTGAAGCGGCGTCGGTGGTAGTGGAGAAAGGTTGACTATACCTTAACATCTTTCTTGTGCCCGGCTTGAACCGTGGGTTTTCCCCACAGCACAGTGAAAATATAAACGTCCTCCTTAGCATCTGCATCTGCAAATATTTTTTATATACCAGGCGACCGACTACACTCCGTGTATTTTTACTCCTTATTGGGAATGTATCCCAATGTATCCCCTTCTTGACCTAGAATGTAAAAGGAAAAGATTAGTTAAGAAGAAAGAAAAACAAACAATATGAACATTCCCTGAGAGGGAAATTAAAAACATACTTAACCGGTTGTGAGGAAATCCATGGATGAGGACTTCAACTAGAAATGTTAGATAGATCCTGAAAAAGAAAAAATTATTAGTAGGTTCAGATTCAGATTCAGATTCTTTTATTGAGACTTAAGAGACTGTTTACACGTGATATCTTATGAAAATACGAATGTATTTTTTAACTTTTTTAGCGTTCTGAATGATTTCAGATTATTTTATAGGAGGCTATAATGTATGGCTCTCACTTTTGATAGAAACAATGAATATGTCAGCATGACACTATTAGTTTACAATAAGAAGAAATATTATAAGAGTAGCTCTTGCTCATGGAGCTGTGTTACATTAACTTTTGATGCGCATGATCGATAATACAGAGACTATACGACATTATTTTACAATTAAAAGGAGAATATACAATCATGAAAATAGAAAGAAAATAAAGAAAGAGTTATGGGAATTATTTTTCCCAAACTCACCATTCCTGGTTTTAGTTACTTGTTTGTTAACAATTATGAACAGATTAGTTTTCTTTTGATAATACATTAGTGAGCAATAGTTTTATGATAATTTACTATTTAAATATGTTTTTTTTGTAATGAATCTTTTTAAAGCTAAGTTAATTATGATAGAAACCTAAATACATATACTTAAATACTATACTCTGTCCAACAAAAATAGTCAGTACAGAGAAGATAGGACGTTTACCTCTCACTCTGACTGAAGTGAAATCTCGTTAAGCTGTGAGAGAGAGCAAATATTACAGGGTTTCCGTAGTGCCCATTATAAATTTCGAAAAAGCTCTGATAAATATTAATAGGGTTACCAACTTTTGATTTTAAATTGAAAGTTAAAAATAAATTCCGTTTAAGAAAATTTCAAAATTATGTAGATAATCCCGAATTCAAAAACCCCTTTGTGAAAACTAAGAGTAACATAAATTCAATTTAAGGTTTTTGTGTACGAGGTTTTGAGTAAAAAAAGTTATGTTGAACGAAATAATTATTTTTATCCACACAATCAACGTAAACATAAATTCATTTATTTAGCATAATATAAATTAATACTATATTATAAAGATATCAAACAAGCATAAGGAACATAAAATTAATTTGGTATAACAAACAAAATATCACAATATATTATAAAATAAATATAAGTAACTTAAAAGGTCAGGTATAAATAACGCAACTTCGCCTTAAAGGAGGTAAAATCTTACATTTCATCAACAGAACTTGGGAAATTCCAAAACGTTTTTCTAGTGACCTGTCAAATTAAAATGGAAAAAAAATTATTAGGGTTGTTTCTGGTGCATTTTAAGTAATAATTTGCACATAGTTTGATTTATACAAATATTTGAAAAATTTGACAAAAAAAGGGTTAATTTACGAAAAATAATAAATAAACTTCACTTACCGAAAAACAGCAGGCGACAACACCATTCCCATATTTGTTTTCAAAAGCTTTTAAAAAAGCACACATTCTGAAAGCTCCCAAACAAAATCCGAAGAAAAATCCACCATGATTTGCATTAACGTGGAAATGGTAACTCTAATAACAATCTGCTTATTTTCAATACATACGAAGAGGGTTGTTTGTGAACAGAGTATATCTAATAATGAGTAGGGACACTCTCCACATTTTCGTTCTGAGTTCATATTTTAAATTACCGCTATGTCACACAAACACGAGAAATAGATGGTAATAAGAAGTCTTATAGTGGAAAAGAGAAGGAAGAAAAAGAGTTTTTCTTTCGACTGTAGCATAGGGTGTTCCAAAAAACAAAGGCATATCTATATAATTTTTTAGAGTAATTTTATTTAGGTTTTATAAATAATGTTTTAAATATGTGTAACGCTTAAATATTTATGCTTATTGCTAGATTTTTTCATAGTTGCATTAAAATTCTTAAGGATATGGTATACTCGAACTCGTATAAAAACCTTTATAATAAAGTCCTTATTTTGGTTCTTACAGCAATTGTAATCAAATTAATTTTTTAAAACATCAAACATTTTCATTTCAAAATTATTACAAAAATATAAATTTGGAAAATTAGTTATACATTTTTGTTCGAGGCTCTCTAATGCATCTAAAAAATCTTGTTGTGGTCGTGTTAAATTCGCACCATCAAACTCTTTAAAATCTGTGAATATGGAGGTAATATTAGGTTGCTGGCTTAGTTCCACTTCACACTTATGGTTTTAACGGTATATATTTTTTCAAAATATAGCCCGCAAAATAATAAAACGCATTTTGACAACCAAAACAGTTTTGTAGTCAGATTCGGTTTCAAAAGCGTAAATTACTTCGTCTTTTTTTTCTTCGTTTGATTTAATATGGATATCAATATGCGACAGTTCCAAATTTATAATTGGCTCGCAGTTTCCTTGGGTAATGTCCTCCATATACTTGGCCGCAAACGACCTTTTGAAAGCACATGTGAATTGAAAAGGAGTCAGCAACTTATTATTTCCTCCTCGATTTCGTAACACATCAAATGTGTTTTCTAAACAATCTTGATTAAGGTTGCTTGTGAGAAGAAATGTAATAAGTTATAGCCGCAAATGTTAAACGAATTTCGGAAGCGGAAAAAATATCTTTTGAGAAATGATTTTCGCACACCCTTAAATCTCGTGAAATTTGCTGTTCTAACAAATGTGGTTTGTAAATAGCACTTAACCACTTTTTTCTCCTGAAGAAAGAAAAAGAAAAAATACTTATTTGTAACCGTATTTTAAATCGGATCGCAATCTCAGGCAGTTGATGTTATTGTGTTTACAAAACGCTGAAAGGGCTCGAAGTTACAACCAAAATTAAAATTGATCAAAAACCACGCAATCTACTACCACGAACTAAAAAAGCGTTCAGATCGTAGATCTTTTATAATAAAAAAAACCTAATCATAGCCTGAGATTATAAAACTCCAGAGATTTTAAATCTACTTTTTGTACTCAACACAAAACAACCGTTGCAATTTTTACATACTCAATAACACAACAGCAAATATTGCTTACCTTTCTATATTTTCTGGCAGTTTAAAATATTTAACACCAGAATTAACTTCTTCTTCTCGACCGCATTAATAAATTAAATTTAAATAATATATATCCATTTTAATTTTTATTTCAATCACTTTTAAGATACACAAGTCACCCTTTATTCAACTCACTGAAATACTTCCCCACAAATGAATACAATTCAAACCAGATCGCCTTTAAAAATGCATTATGAAAAAATGTAAACAATTCCTATTCCACCCCTAATTACATTTTAGTGTTACCAGCTGTTTTAAATACGTACTAAAGAAGTAATAAATACTATTTCTTATACTACGCTAATCATAGCTTTTTTTTATGTTTTTAGAAGAACAAAACGAAGATGAAGTTGCAATTTTCATATTTCAGAACAATACATTTATTTAAAAATTACATAAGAGTAAATTATACCTAAAATAAAAAAGTGACACAATAAATAAAAGAAGAGTAGAGGCTGGTCACATTCAATTAATGAAAAGCACAGCAAAACCACACACACACATGCGATCAAACTGGATCGCCTTTAAAAATCCATTATGAAAAAAAAACCTCATTTATGTATCATATGATCGAAGGTGTATGTGTTGGTGTTGGGAAAACCGATTGTGTATCTTTCTAACATTAGCTATGTCAGGTAAGAAGGTGTATGTGTTGGTGTTGGGAAAACCGATTGTGTATCTTTCTAACATTAGCTATGTCAGGTAAGAATTAAAATTGATACATTTGACCTGTTTTCACTCATAATAATTTTTTGTTGTGTTTTATTGTTCATTTTTAATTGTATTAGTATGTGTTGCATATGTGTGGAGAGTGTCCCTACTCATTATTAGATATGCTCTGGTTTGTGAACACATTATCAGTGTGGCTTTGGCTGCGCATGGTAAAGGTTGTAGGGATGTACGCTCGGCGAAGCGTAATTACAACAACAATTTATGTGTAAGTCAGTGGTTGAATTTTCTTTTTCAGTACGTAAAAAGGGAATAAAACCACTGACTGGCACCATTTGCAAGAAAAAAGCTCTTCCATAAGACGTGTACTGACTATTTTTGTTGGACAGAGTATAGGTAAGATAGATAAGCTTTGCCAACCAGTTACGAATAGTAAAATAGAATGTAGAATTCCTTATATTTCTTTTTATAATTATTTTATTTAGGAATTTGTTACTGTAGTGCAAAATCCTTCCTTGTTATTTTTTTCTTCTTTTTTTTTAATTTTTTTTTATTTTGAGATAACTCGGCTATGAGCGAAGGAGCCTGGCTAACCCCGATTTTGGCCAATTGTGGCTTTTCGATAAAATTCTAGAGGTAGAGAGATCAATCTCTTCATTGAGAAGACTGAAAGGAGAGAGGTAAGGGGAGTCATCCAGTCTCAAAGTTCTCTGAGAAGTGTTTAAATGTTTGATTAGATCGTTTTCATTAAATTGCATTTTATCTAAAGATTTAATTAGGAGAGATGTGACATATTTAGCAAACGGAATGATTTTACCATCGCTATAAATATGAGAGTTAAGGCCCAACTATAATAGGCATAAGCAAACATAAGCTTATGTCAAAAACCCAACGAAAATTCACTTAAGTTTGTGAAATTACTGCGGATAGCCATAATGCAATTTTGCTCACGTATCTACATGTCAACAGAATACACAACAGATACACAGAATGAGATATTCATGCAAAAACACTCTATATGAAGATATAAATCTTTCGTACGTATCACCCTCCAAAACCCATTTGTTTACATTGTTGCATTTGTAATGTGAAAGAATTCAACAAGAAAAATTGACGTGTTTCCACGCATACATAGAAATAACTAATGAGTTTTTTGGTGAAATTTCATAAATTAGAGGAGAATTGACACGCACACTATGAATAAGTTTATGAGGCTGATTTCGGTTATGATAAACATTCTGAGAGAAATTATCTGCAGTGGCGTTGGCCTGTGTGTATTTGATCAAAACTGTCAGATTTACTTATGCGGCGAGCGACTGGGATCGCTCTTGCTCAAGTTTGCTTAAGTTAACGAAACTGAGAAAAATTGAACGAAACGGAGCTAGACTCCATTATGGTCACTCGTATTAGATTCTTTGTATTCGTACGTTTACTTATGCGCGCATATGCTAGCTTATGCCTATTATAGTTGGGCCTTTAGAGTAACTCTTATTTCGCGATTCGTAATGTTTGTTAACACACAGTCTTAAGATTCTTCTTTCTTTCTTCTCCAATTCGCCAACAAGTGTTGGAGATATGGAAAACCAAACGGGAAATCCGTAACAAAGTACTGGTCGGATCATTGTTTTGTAAAACAGGGTCTTAACTTTATTGTTTAACATCTTGCTTTTGAGTAATGGCATTAGTTTAAATGTGACGTGTCTGGCTCTAGTATTGGTTTTCCTAGCATGGTCATTGAACTTAAAAAGATTATTGAAATTAATTCCTAGGTACTTGAGAGACTTTCACACTGTTTTCGTTCAGAGGTAGGTAGAGATTTTTGCTCTCGCGCACCACGCCCTCTACACCCTTACCGCTCGCATTCCTGAAGCAAATACATTTTGATTTCGCTGCGTTTATATTTATTCCCCATTTCTCATAAAACTTTGAGATTAAATGAAGGTGGCTTTTTAAGTGTCTAAGTGCATCTAGCGGGAAAACGGAACTTGAACATGCGAGAGTATCGTCCGCGTATAATATTGCTTGTGAGACTAAAGTGTTGGAGGTAAAGAGAGTGTGGGGGAAGCCATACATGAAGATATTATACAATCTTGGGCCCAATATTGAGCCTTGAGGAACTCCACTAAAGGAACTTGATTTGTCGGAATTCGTATTTTGTATCTGGATATAGAATGCTCTGTCAGAGAGAAAACTTATAAGTATATTTACTAAATGTCTAGGGTATTGAAGTTTTAACAATTTATAAATTAGTCCTTCCCTCCATACTCCGTCGAATGCTTTTTCCACGTCTAAAGAACAGGCCGAGGTACATTTTTTATCTTTCAAGTTATCTGTAATGTCTTTTTGAACTTTCAATAAAGCATGAACCGTGGAATGACCCTTACGGAAACAGAACTGACGGTCCGGAATAAATTCTATATTTTCATCCACATGGTTATCAATTTTGTTTAGGATAATTCTCTCCAGGATTTTTCCCAGATTAGATAACAAAGAGATCGGCCTGTAATTTTGAATATCCGTACAGTTACTTTTTTTTTGGAGTGGGATCAATTTTGCTATTTTCCATGAATTAGGGAAATATCCATTATTAAGGCAGTTATTGAATAATATTACTAGAAATTTCAGTGCTGTTGAAGGCAAGTTAGAGATGCCGTCCGGCCCGGCTGACTTTTTTCCATTCTTAGTTTTAATAAGATTAACAACCTCCGCAAAAGAGGTGAAGAATTCCTTGGCTGAATGGCCGTAGGATGGATCTTCGGCGCTAAATATAAAAATGTGAGGTGGGATCTCGCTTATTGCTGTTGTAAGAGTGGAGTGTACATTGTTAGAGAAAGCACGGTCAGAGGGCGGAGCCTTTTCTTTAAAGATTTCAGTGAAGTGTTTTTTGAATTGTTCGGCAATTTCTTGTTCGGAGTTAAAAATAAGGCCATCGACAGAGAGTTTTCTGCATGTGAATTTTTGATTTTTTCCAACAAATATATGGGCCTCTTTGAAGACCTGGGGGCTAGGTTTGATTTGGGACAGTTTTTCCGTGAATTGATTACTCAGCCAGATTTTGACTTTGTCTTGAATAATTTTTTTCAATAGGGAGATTTTTTTTTCTAGGGTCTTGTATTCCGTAGAGGAATGGTTATAAGTACTGTGGAAGATCGATTTAAGAATTTTTTGCCATTTATACTTGGTGTTATACAGGATTTTAATGTTTTCCGGGAGGGAATTATACTTCTTAAATTCTTTTGGGCGTAGGGTAGAATAAGTGTTAACTGCCTCATTGATTATAGTGTTAAGATTGTTAATATGAATATCAATTGAATTAAGGCAAGTATCTATAGGGGGTAGTGAATTTCGGAGATTGTCTTCAATCGACCTTTGGAAGTTCGGCCAATGTGTGTTCTTGAAGCACTTTGTATGGATTGGGATGTGGGAAATGATTTCTAACTCTGTGAAATCGATTTTCAGTGCAAGTGGAAAGTGGTCGGAGAACGACGGCAGTGTATTGATTGTAAAATTGGGGTTAGTTAGATTGATAAGATCTGACGAGATGATAAAATGGTCAAGAAAGGATGGACCCTTGGGGAAGGAGGGGGTATCAGCATTTAGTCTAATGAACGTAGGGGCCGATGATGCTAACCATGTGGAAAGAGATCTTCCATTTTGGTTGATTGAAGAGTCACCCCAGGAGGTGTGCTTGGCGTTTAGGTCGCCTCCGATTATGCAACCGTTAAATGCTTCAGAAGTGGATTTTAATTTATTCATGTCATCCATAAATAAAGAGGGAGGGGAAATTTCCGGGAATGTAGATAGAACCTATTAGTATTCTTTTAATGGAACCAGCAAATCTCAGATTAATTCCTGCAAGAACTGTAGGAAAAGTGATGCAGTTGGATTGGATTGGTTCAAATTTTATGTTATTTTTTATGAGAAGGGCCACTCCTGGGACTTTTTCATTCCTTAGTGATTCTAAAGGATGGAAGGTGTCTATAATGGGGAAGTGATGTATGTAGCCATGTTTCTTGTAAACATGCTATATTAGTATCTGTAGCTAGAAGGGATCTAAGAAGATCGACCCTTCTGCTATGATCTATCATGGACATAATGTTGTGGCTTAGAAGTTTTAACTGCATCATTTAGATATAAGGATTTTGTTAAGGATATTCAAGAAGTTTAATCTTTTTTCTTGAAGGTTTGCTTTGGAGTTTTTGAAGTTGGTCACAAAACTTTCTATTTGCCTGAGAAGTGAGGATGCATCCATGCCAAAATGTTCATTTGACAGATCTAAAAATTGACTAAGATAATTACCATTAGGATGGATCAAAGATTGGAGTTTAAAAGGAATAGGGTTTGAAACTGCTGGAATTGGTCCTACTGAGTTTTGAGTTTTATCTCCGTCATCTCTCAGAAGACTAGCGAAAGAAATGTTTGAGGAAAGTTTATTTGTCTGTGAGACACGTGAACGAATTTTATTTGATATTTTTGCCTCTCTGGCTTCTTGGAAAACTTTACGTCTTCTGAGTTCGAATTTTTTGTATTCCTCACAACCTCTATAATTCGCGGGATGGTCTTTATGACAATTAACGCAGAAAGCTTTTGCTCCTTCTGTTGCAATGACAGGGCATTCGCCCGGCCTGTGATAGTTTTCACATTTGACACACCTGTAAATATTTGCACAATTTTTGGCCAAATGGCCGAATTTTTGGCATCTCCTACATTGGAGAGCTCCAATGTTCCCCTTAGGTTTTTCCCTTAAAATTAAAAAGAGAATTTAAATCAACTAAGTCGCTGACCACCTTACCTGGCAGCAGTCTAACCAGAAAGAGATCGAGAACTCGTTTGCTCGCCAATGATCGCATTGTGCTAAACACGGACACCTGTTGAACAGTATCAGGCACTATTGAATTTATCTCGGCCTGCACTTCGTCGGGATTGAAACCCGAATTTAAGCCTCGTAAGACTATGTTTACAGTTTTGTCTTCTTTCAGTGTGAAAGAATGAGCCTGGATGTTTGGGTTTTCTTTAAAATTGACCATCAGCTGCCGATGAGCCTCAGGTTCGTTCACGTATAGTTTGCAGATGTTATTACTGCCCTGCCTAATCTCGAATTTAAAATTAGCTTCTAAAGACTTAGTTTTGAGCTCAGCTGCTAGCTGTTTTGAATTAATATCTCTAATAATAATTGGTGGGCAAAGCTTACCTTTCTTACGACTGCTGCCGTCACTGCTGCTTGCTAATGACTGGTGGATTCTCTCCGTGTTGACTATGTTTGCTGTGGTGGTGGTGGAGGTGGCGTTGATTTTAGTGGAGTTTTGTCTTCTTGAGGAGTTGGCAACCTCTTCGTTCGTTGCTTCATCTAAGGCGGGGGCGTCTCCATCGGTTTTCTTTTTTTTTTTTGTTCGGCCTAACAGAGACCAGCAGAGGTGGTTGCTTGCTCATTTGAAGCATGTTGCAGTTTGAGGACGTTGATATCCCTCAGGATGCTGAACGGATTCTTATTTTGCTCTAGATTACTGGGCCTCGTGGGGCTCGGGGTTCTTGCGTGCTTTCTTCCATGGGTCACTTTGACCCATTCTGCTTGTACTTCATCTCTTAGCACATCGATTGCATCGGGTTTTTTTTTTTTGAATGTGGAGCATGAAGAAGCTCCTGAAGATTTTCTTTGGAAGAATCCATTGGTGTTTCGAAGTCATTGCTTTGTGACGCTGTGGTGGCGGCCATTTTATTTCTCATGAAAAGCAGCATGCGCGCCGCTTTTATCTCTTTATTTCCCGATTTTTGAGGGAAAATTCCTCCATGAGGCGCTGATTTTTGATTTTTAGTGTTCTTTGCACCTCCCATTCGGGGTGGCTTTAATATTCTTTATAATAGGCTTTACTTAACTTTTCTTGATAATCACACAAAAATTTTGACCATGTGCACGGTATAGAAAAAAGAACGTCTGAGCAGAAAGATGGATGAACAGAAAGTGTTATTAGTAGGTTCATAAATAATAAAATGAAGTATAAAATAATAATCAAAACAAGAATTGTTTACCTACCATTGATTGTTGAGATTTGGATAAACGATAAAGTAGAATGACAGCGACAACTAGAGGTTAAGACTTCGAACTTTATATGGTTACATCGGGGTCGAGTTGAGATAGACCATTTCCGGCAAATGTCAATTCTGGACCTAGATCATAGAGAAATATATCTACCAAGAGAACCGACTTATGGGGTTTACTCTCTTTCGACCTACAAACTAAATTGAGCACATTTTGCCCATTAGCATAAGCACGTGTTAGTTGTCCCGTGCATTTCTTATGGGAAAATTCAGATTCTATGTAGTTGTTATGGGCGTTTCGCTAAAAACAAAAAAATCATGCAGAAAGTATAGGCGCACCATAGAACTGCAATGCGAACGTGGCCTAATTTGAGTTTAACCCAGTTTTGACAGATTAACAGCGAGGTGAGTATTTTGACAATTCTACGAAAATGTAAACAAAACAAAATTCGTATTCAATAATGCAAATGAAGGTAAAACAAAAATATTAATTTATTGAAATAAAAATATATAATGAATTTAATGAATTTAATTTAATCATCAGATAAAGAAGAAACCAAGGATAATGATGCAACAATGAAAGTGGAATCCTCCGAGTAGGAAGCCAGCAACGCCGACATATTTATTCTGGAGCGAAGAGGTACAAATTCAAGGTAAATGTGTTCGTTGTCGACGATCAAATATGCGGGCAAAACGAACACATCTTTTTTTTATTTATGTATGTTGGCTAGCGTGTCATTTCATCATTGGTCTGAAATTTCTTATGTTGGCACCATTGTCATTTTTTTTAATCCATTGTCATTTAAACGTTCAAGTCAAGTTCCAACGTTCAAGTTAAAGAAAAAATTACCAATCGGTAAAAATACTAACGATCTAAATACTTTTTAATATTATAACAACATAGTTTTACTTTTTAGAAAATAAACATTTCGCTACAAGTTTAATTTTCGCATTTTTTTTACTTGAACATCTTTATTTTCGATTGAAAATCGAAGGCGTCACATTGCACATGTCGAAGAGGAAAACAAAAAAGTGTGCCTGCCTCAACCCAAATATGTCCGACGAGGAAGAAAAGATTCAAAGCGAGCCAGATGACGATCATGAGGATGAACACATCAACGAGACCATCAAACCATCTGATGAATTTGATGTGAACATACGACTTGGGAATATGCAAGAGGTATTCCAGAAATCGCTGCAGGAAATGGAACAAAAGTTTTTGGCTATGTTCAACGCCATAAAGCCAACAGATGATCAGGTAATTGACATTCCTCCCTCCTTTCCCCTTGCCCAGGTTCAGGTTAAAAACACCAAAACTGCAATGTGGCCCTTCTCATCGATGCCGCCCTCCAAGGATATACAGTCTTATCATCAGCCGCCACATCCACAGTCTTCGTTACAGCCGTCTTTGCCCAACGTTCACCAGTCACTGCCATTAACGTTGAACAACCCGAACCCGCCGCCAACCCAGATCCAGTCATCATCTAAGGTACAACCGTACCAATCACTTACGTCATATCATCCACAGTCGTCGATACAGCCGTCATTGCCCATCGTCCACGAGTCACCACCAATTTCGTTGAACCAGCCGCTGCCAACTCAGATACAGTCATCATCCCAGCCCCACCAATCACAGCTGCCATATCAATCACAGTCTTCTGCGCCACAATTTTCTCTGTCAGAGTCATCAGATTTCCAGATACCATTCTCATATAAGCCACAAGCACACCAGCTGCAATTGCACCATCCAGAGCCTGAAACACAACACCATCAAACCGAATTAAGACGTCATTTGCATGAATTGCCTAAATTTGGGGGGCTTCCAGAAGAGTGGCCAGCCTTTATCAATTTATACCGCGAAACCACCAGGACATATGGCTATACCAATCTTGAGAACCAGATGCGACTGCAGAAATGCCTATATGGAGAAGCAGGTAGTTGAGGCATTATTAATTTATCCTAATAATGTCGCTGACGTCATTTCGGAACTTAAAAATAGTTTTGGGCGGGACGAAATTCTCATCCGAAGTCAACTAGCAAAGCTTAAAATGATTTCACCCATAACTGAGGGAAAAGTAATTGATATTGTACCACTCGCTGTCAAGGTAAAAGGGCTGGCCATTTTTCTGGAAACGTCCAACGCCACCCAGCACATAAGCAATCCATCTTTGCTTGAAGAGTTATGCTTGAAATTGCCCTTCAGGATGCGTTTGGAGTGGACACGAATTAAAATTCACATCAAACCACACGCTACACTACACCATTTTTCCAAGTTCCTGGACGAGGAAGCGAACGTCATAAAGGCAACAACGTACTGTACCTCATCTAGCCCTCAAAGCTTGATTGAAACAAAAAAGAACTTTGTTATGCACATTAACACGAACAACTCTCAACGAGCTTTGTGCATATTGTGTAGCCAAGATCATTTGTTGGCAGTGTGTGACAGATTTGCTGAAATGTCGGTGGACGAACGATGGAAGGAAGTGAAGGCATTAAAACTTTGTTTTTCTTGTTTGAGACGAGGACACAACACATTTACATGCAGAACCAAATTTATTTGTAACATTGGTGGATGCCAGCGCAAACACCATAAATTACTTCACAATAACTCTAATTTTTCTCCACCAGAATCAAATATGGATATCGTCTCACAGCCTTTATGCACCTTGCATCGTCTTTCGGATGTAGAAAACACAGAATTGTTTTTCAAAATAATTCCAGTAACATTGTCTGGTGCCGCTGGATCTTCGGTGCATACGTACGCATATCTGGATGACGGTGCAATGCCTTCCTTAATTGATGAAGATGTCGCAAAACAACTGGGACTACAAGGAAAATCTGGTAACATTAAACTCCAGTGGTTTGGAAATCAGACAATAGACTTACCAACAACATTTGTGGAATTTGAAATCCAGGGTGTCGGCAAAAAATATAAGGTGAATAATTTCTGCACAATAAAAAATCTTGACCTGCCGACACAATCCTTGAATTTTAATAAATTAATTTCCAACAACAGCTGTCAAAGTGCTGAGTTAAAAGGGTTGCCAATTTATGACTATTTTAATGTAAAACCTACTATTTTGGTGGGTATGTCCAATGCTTATTTAGGAGTAGAATCGAACCGGTTTGAACTGGGATCGAGAGACCATTTATTGCTGAAACAAGGTTGGGGTGGGTAGTTTATGGCCCAACACATGTAAAAAATGACCACTTGACTAAACTTAAAAGAATTTTGACTGTTCGTGATGCAGAATCGTATTCTCATGAAAGCGTTTTGGATAATATTCATGAAATGGTAAGAAATTATTTTACTATCGAGAACATGGGTATTTATAAACCGACGAATAAATTATTATCAAATAATGATCAAAGGGCGATAAACATTATGAAGCAAACTACTAAACAAAACGGTTTCCGATATGAAGTGGGACTTCTTTGGAAATCAGATAACTTTGAATTTCAATGGCCCTTAAGAGACTAGAATTCGTCGAAAAGAAGATTTTAAAAGATCCTGAACTTCAAGCAGCATATAGAGGAAAAATAGATGAGTATTTGGAGAAGGGATACGCGTACAAAGTTAAATTGGATCCAAATAATGTCGAATCTTCCAAAATCTGGTACCTTCCACATTTTGGAGTTAGGAATCCAAACAAACCGGGAAAATTCAGATTAGTCTTTGACGCAGCAGCCAAATCTAAAGGCGTCTCCTTTAATGACATGTTGTTGTCAGGACCAGATATGAACTAAACGCTATTGGATGTACTTTATAAGTTCCGAGAAGCACGGATCGGAATATGTTCCGATATCAAAGAGATGTTTCACAGAATAGACATTCGACCAGAAGACCAGATGTGCCAACGATTTTTATGGAGAGACGGAAGTCCTGAAAACCAATTGGAAGTTTACCAGATGCGAGCAATGATATTTGGAGCCACTTGCTCTCCCAGTTTGGCGCAACATGTGAAAAATACGAACGCAATGCAATTCAAAGATGAAAACCCAAGAGCCGTTACTGCCATCACAGAAAGACATTACGTTGATGATTACGTTGACTCCTTTGAAACAGAAGAAGATGCCATTGATGTCGTGAAACAAGTAATATGGATTCATCGAAAAGGTAATTTTGAGTTGGCAAACTTTGTTTCAAATTCGGAAAGAGTTCTAAAAGAGTTGGGAGTGCTTGATGAGGTGAATCGGGTAGTTGACGTGAACGTTGACGTTTGTGATAAAAGAGAAAGAATTTTGGGAATGCACTGGAATACCACAAAAGACGCATTCGTGTTTTCGTTTCAATTCCATAAAGTTTCTCTAGATATTTTAACTGGCGTTCGAACTCCAACAAAACGTGAAATGTTAAGCGTTATCATGAGTATATTTGATCCCTTCGGATTTTTAGCACATTTTGTTATAAGTGCAAAAATACTATTGCAAGAAGTATGGAAGAGCGGAATTCCCTGGGATACAGTGTTACCAGATCGAATATTAAACAAATGGAAGCTGTGGGTGACAGAACTTAATGACGTACAAAACATCACAATACCAAGATGTTACTCGGCCTTTTTTAAGAAAGGACGTGTCGAATTGCATATCTTTACTGATGCGAGTGAAAATGCGTATGCTGCCGTTGCTTATTGGAGAATTATTTCCAGCGATGGGAAAATAAATATTGCGTTTGTGGCCGCAAAATCTCGATGTTCTCCAATAAGACCGATGTCAATTCCTCGCTTGGAACTACAAGCAGCTATATTGGGTGTCCGCTTAAAATCTTCTATCTTAGCTGGCCATAGCAGGAATGCGGACCAAGTATATTACTGGAGTGATTCAAAAACAGTTATTAGATGGATCAATTCCAGCAGTTGCCGTTTTAAGCAATTCGTAGAACATAGAATCTCAGAAATATTAGAAGAAAGTGAACGGACACAATGGAACTGGCTACCCACAACTGAAAATGTCGCTGATGAAGCGACGCGTGCACTGTTTCCAGTAAATTTGGAATCCAATTCAAGGTGGTTTCTTGGCCCAAACTTCTTATATTTAGATACAAATAATTGGCCTCGGGAAAAAGTCGATGTGAGTGATGTCGAAATAGAAGAATCGTTGGAAATCAGAGCACCATTATTCCATGCCACCGTAATCAACAAACTAATTGACATTCACAGATTTTCAAACTTTTCTAGGCTTAAGAGAACCGTAGCTTGGGTTTTTCGATTTATTTCAAACTGTAAGCGAATCTCTTCAATACATCATAAAAGTGGAGAACTAACACCTCAGGAAGAATCAGCAGCGGAAATATACTTGTCAGCAGAGGCACAAAAGGACGCCTATCGAGACGAATACAAGTGTTTAAAGTCACAGACATGTATATCAAAAACAAGTTCACTACTCTCACTGAATCCTATATACGATAGTCGGAATGATCTCATAAGAGCTGACGGAAGAATTTCTACCGCTTCATTTTTGCCAGCTGCTGCCCAACGTCCAATTATTCTACCAAAAACACATTATTTCACAGAGCTTCTTGTTGCATACTATCATCGAAAGTTTCATCATCAAAACCAAGACTTGATAACATGTGAAATACGTCGTAAGTTTTGGATACCATCTTTAAAAGTACTTGTACGAAAAACAAAATCAAACTGCCGAACATGTAAAATCATAAATGCCACGCCACGCCAGCCCCTTATGGCTCCTTTGCCTAGGGATCGAACAACACCGTATGTAATCCCATTTAGTTACACAGGGGTTGATTTATTCGGCCCCGTTCATATTAAGAACCGTAGAAACCAAGAAAAAAGATGGGTTTCGCTATTTACCTGTATGACTACTCGAGCGATACATCTAGAAATATGTCATGATCAATCTACGGACGCATTTCTCATGAGCTTAAGGAATTTTATGAATAAACGAGGAGTTCCCGTTCGAATAAGGAGTGATTGTGGATCAAATTTTCTAGGAATCGACAAAGAGCTTAGAAATGTCCCCGATTTTCCTGACCATGAAGCTATGAAATCTTCCTTGACTCCACTAGGCATCGAATGGATATTCAATAGTCCAAAATATCCTAATGCAGGTGGCTGTTGGGAAAGACTAATTGGAAGTGTCAAAAGAGTATTAAGGGTTGTATTAACAGAACAAACACCGAAGTTAGAAACCTTACAAAGCGTCTTATGTGAAGCAGAAAACATCGTAAACAGCAGGCCTTTAACTGATATTCCTGTATCTATAGATGAACCGGAACCAATAACACCAAACCATTTTTTAATGGGAAAGCCGAATTCCACTCAGACACCTGGACCTTATAACTGGAAGTACATTAACATGAGAAAACAATGGCGCATCGTACAACAACTTAAAAATATGTTTTGGAAGCAATGGGTTCGGCAATATTTACCGGATCTTACTAGAAGAGCTAAGTGGTGTCAACGATCGGAACCAATCAAAATAAATGATCTCGTTTTTGTATGTGAAATTGATTCTCCAAGGTCACAATGGTTAAGAGGCAAGGTAACAGAAACTTATCCAGGCAAAGATGGCGTAATTAGAACAGTTGAAGTCACCACGGCAAACAAAACCAAATTTCGTCGCCCAGTTTCCCGGTTGGCAGTTTTGGACGTCGAGCAACATTGTAGTGAATCCAAATAACCTGTGGGCTTCACGGGGGGTGGAATGTCGACGATCAAATATGCGGGCAAAACGAACACATCTTTTTTTTATTTATGTATGTTGGCTAGCGTGCCATTTCATCATTGGTCTGAAATTTCGTATGTTGGCACCATTGTCATTTTTTTTAATCCATTGTCATTTAAACGTTCAAGTCAAGTTCCAACGTTCAAGTTAAAGAAAAAATTACCTATCGGTAAAAATACTAACGATCTAAATACTTTTTAATATTATAACAACATTGTTTTACTTTTTAGAAAATAAACATTTCGCTACAAGTTTAATTTTCGCATTTTTTTTACTTGAACATTCGTCACATTAATTTTAAACACAAATTATATGAATATTGTTTTGTTTTGTTTTTTAGTTAAAATTACACTTCTCAACAAGACTTTGTTCCTGGCAATCAAATCGCTCTATTCTGATGGCTTATATCCTCATTTTTAACCCTGAATGAGAATGAGAAGGGCCGATTAAAGCCAAGGGATCGATGTCGCAGAAGACTGAAAAGCTTCGCTATGAAATCTATCTGACATGCTTCATTTGTCGAGATGGATATACAAGTCGAGAGTTGCTATGTAGTTGAGGAATCTCTTTACTTGGTGGTCATTCATAGCAAGGCCAACTTGAACAAATAAAAGTTAAATCAATTGCAGCATTTGATAGCAGTAGCACATTCACGTCATGTGTCACCATCAGTGCAATGCAAAGCACTTCTTTCAGCCAGCTACGGATAGGCGAAAGATTGAAGTGTATGCAAGTCCTTCCTCATGATGTGAACAATAGTTAATTTAATCTACAGTCAGTTTTTCAAGACAGTACCTACCATCGAGGATTGGCCAATTGATCTGTTTCACTATGTTCTTTTTTGCAGAAATTCACATTTGAATATCTTCCTTTTACATTTTTTGGCGAACTCTGTGATGTAGTTGGTGAGAAGTGTTTATAAATAATAAAATAAGAACTATCTTAATTTTTGCTTTTTCTTATTTAAATTGTAGGTCTCTGGAATTCAATTGAAATATCTTTCTTCATTCATGATTTATTGCTTTCGATGCCGTCAACATCTTCAATTCAAACCCAAATCCAGAATTACTCAATTTAGGCTCTTGAGATACAGTTCTCCACAAAAGTCTGCGTACAGCGATGAATACTTGAAAAAACCCGCTGTTATTCACAAACGATGATTGATAAAATTTTTTGAAAAGTATATTTCAATTAAACAATATTCAAGGTTTTGATTTTTTATAACATAAATAAACAAAATATTCTTTATTTAGAAATAAACAAATTGAAATAAAAGATATGAAAAAAACCTTAAAAAACTAATTATTCTTCTTTATTACTTTTGGTGTCAGTATTTCGTCGGTTTTGCATGAACCCTACAAGTTTTTCTGTATAAAGCTGAGATCACACGATTGGTCAAATGTACCGATTTTTGTCCATTTGTATCGTGTGAATGGCAGAAAATATTGGGCATAAGGCAGATAGGACAATTTTTTTGGCAGATAGGCAGATAAAAATGATCTGTCTTGTACCAATCGTGTGAACTGTTCATACACCGATGAAGACAGAAAAAATTCTTAAATGTGCAGATAATTTGTTCTGTCACTTAATGACCGATCATAGTGACCAATCAAAGCAGATACGTTCATTTAATTTTTTGTTGGTGTTGAAAATAACGATTTTTTAATAATAAGGACCGCCAAAAGAGAGAAAATGCATGGCGAGTTGTTGCTACTAAATGTCCTGGCCGTGACGTAGATAAATGTAAAGCCAAATGGGCAAATTTGAAAACAGCCTACAACAACACACAAAAAAATTAATGACAAAATCGGGCCAAGGTGCATCGACCAAGAAACCTCATTGGCCTTTCTGAAGTGCCATGCAGTTTTATCACAATTTTTTAATGCATCATAGATAGCTTTGCACACTTCATGGCACAAACAAGATATGGTATTTGGTGCTATTCGAAAGTGAACCGATAAGCTTTTGAAGTTGTCTCCACGAGCTAAAAAACGTAGCGTGACTGCCAATTTTTCATTTGCTGAAATAGCTTGGCGCATGTTGGTGTTATCTTTTTTGATTTGTGGAGAAACTAATTTAAGCAGATCATTAAAAGTGGCTTCATTTATTCGCAAGAAATTTTTAAATAAAAATTTCTGATTTTCGATTTCTCGGAACTCCGCCAAAGTTTTTACACAAGCGCCATCACCTCCTTCTCAAGAGCCAATCCCGCACCCAAACATTTGGCTTCTGTGCCTTTCTTCTTTTTTTTTTTGTTTTTCAATTAAATATACACAAATGCACATTATGGCAGCTAGTTTTTTCCGTGTGGACATCATTTTAATTTTATTTTATTTTGTATTTTTTTAATTAAATTCAATAATTATATATTATCAAACATATAAACAACTAGCAGCCCGTCCCGGCTTCGCACGGGTAAACATAAATAGGTATAGATAATATAGCTTTCTAATGAAAAAAGAATTTTTAAAATCGGTCCAGTACTTTTTGAATTTATTCGTTACATACAAAAATACAAATCTTTCCTCTTTATAATATTAGTGTAGATTGCTGTTGAAAATAATGCCAGATCGTGTGACAGGTTTGTACAGATATCGGTCATATTCTTGCTGTGCACAAATAAGCGCCGAAAATATTTGGCTAAAATACACCAATCGTGTGA
This sequence comes from Eupeodes luniger, assembly GCA_951509635.1. NCBI lineage: Eukaryota > Metazoa > Arthropoda > Insecta > Diptera > Syrphidae > Eupeodes > Eupeodes luniger. The sequence continues at coordinate 195,864,261 of OX608073.1, read as the reverse complement.
ACACCTACAAATAATTTCGGTACACAAAATTTCTGTCTCCAAATGTGTACAGAAAAATTTCGGCCGAAATCGGTACATTTGACCAATCGTGTGATCTCAGCTTAAGAACTGCTTATATTATTCCATTCAGATAATAAGGCTTCTTTTAACTGAGGTTTATTTTGAATATCGTGGATGCGGATCTTCCTTACTAAAACATACCATAGGTGTTCAATGGGGTTTATATCTGGACTCTGTGGTGGGGTTCGTAGCAAGTGGGGAGTGTTGTATGCCAGCCACATACGTGTATTATGTGCGGTGTGTTTGGGGTCGTTGTCTTGCTGGAAATAGTAATCGTTTGCAATACCCAAAATGTCGGCACTTGTTTTTAAATTTCGTTTGAGGATGTCAATATAAACATATTGATCCATGATCCCTTCGATTATTTCCAGAGTTACTGTCGTTAGAGTAATTTGGCGTCTGTCTGAGATTGTTATTGGAGCGCTCTGTTTGTGTTCCGTCCAGTCTTTCTATAAGTTTTGTGCAAGCTTCCATATGCAATGCAGACTTTGTTGACTGGTTAAAATCAATGTTGACCCCATTAAATAGTTCTGTCCACTTATTTGCCCAATAAACACACTTCCTTACCACGACATCAAAAAGATTTCTCAGTAATCTGTTTCAAGAAGGGTGCCAACTCTTGGATGTTCTTGAAATTAAGTTCGACTGTTGAAAGAAATGCTTTTGGAAACCCTGTTTCTAGGTTAATCACTTAATTTGGTGTGTTGCTGGGTAAGGAAAAACATCTCTCGATAGTTTGTAATTTCTTAACTTCGTTATGATGGGAATAACCCCAAACTTGGGCACAGTAGTTCATCACTGATTTTGAAGCAGCTTGGAAGGAAGCACAATACCCTCGGCATAAAGTAAAACTTTTACTGATATGCCTTCACCCGCAAGATCAGAGTGGAGGTCCACCAAAAACAAGATAAATAGCAGAGCACTGAGAATGAATCCCTATTTTACACCTTGGTTGATTGAAAGAAGTAGTTGACGTTAGTTCTATTCCATGCCGTTGTATCGATAGGGAACATTTTTGTGGATATTCCCAAAAGTGTCAGTTTGTGGCATAACGCTTCTCTGTTCATATTATCAAAAGCACCTTTAAAATTAATGAAAAACGCGTCTTTTTTTTGATTAAGTTGTAGTTTTATAAGGCAAAAGATTGAGAATTTGTGCCACAGTTGGAATTCTTTCAAGGTTTGATTCTCTGCGACCCATCGATTATGTCGATTGAAGATAACAGCTTTTATATAATATCCACCATAGTTTTATTTATTTTTATTTATTTATTATTCATCAATCAGAGCATATTGTACTCTTACAGACTAAGATACATAATTAAAAATTTAGTTACATATTTGTAGGTCGATATATACAATTCAAATTACATTTAATTGATTTACATAGTTAATCTATTATTAGATAGTTAATCTATTGTAGATAGACCAAGGTAGTTGACTACATCGATTGGGTTCACTTTTTTGAAAAAAAGGAAACATCATTGACTCTTTGTAAGAATCGAGAATGGTTCATGTACGAGCAAAGCTTTTTTTACTCGCTCTGCTTGGATTTTAATCGCGAATGTCTGACTAGCAAATCTTTACAGAAAATTACTTAAATAGATATTTCTATTGTTTTGTACATTTTGTTACAATAAAAGATGGCCGATGATTTTTAGTGGCGGCAAATTTAAAAAGTTAAGAATTTTTAGTACGAGTTTAGGATCTTGACATTTTAAGCTATAATCGCAATGATTTTTTATTTACATTTTAGAATTTTAATTCAAATTTAGGTTTTAAGTTTTAATTCAAGTTAAAGTTTAAGTATTCAAAATATCAAATTGAAATAAATTTAGTTTTAAGTTAAACGTTAATTTAAATATAGATTTTAAGTGAATTCAAAAAATGAGTTTAATATAATTCAATAATAGGTTGATGAACTGCTGGTGCTTCAACATTCCGCCCCTTTTGAAAGATCCCTCTTTCAACAAGGCAGTAGGGCAAGTTTGTGGATAGGACGTTTAAAGGTGCCATTTGCAGTACGAATTTCAGCAACTCTGACGTTCCCGTCTTCACCAGGGAAAGTTTTTTGGATTCTTCCTAGTGACCATCTCAAATTATCTTCCTGTACAACAACCATAGAGCCAAGAGCAATGTTCGGTGATTTCGACGACCACTTTGATCGTTGTTGAAGTTCTTGTAGATACCCTTTTTGCCAACGTTGCCAAAAGTGTGACTTGACATTGTTGATGCGACGCCAATAAGGTAGAATGTCAGGGTTAGTGCTATCATCTGAAGGTTCTGGAATCGCTCTCATCGACGAACCAATCAAGAGGTGCCCTGGTGTTAAAGTTTCAAAATCGTTAGGGTCATTAGTGAGTGGAGTGATGGGCCGAGAGTTCATCACAGCTTCGATTTCACATAGTGCTGTAGCAAGTTCTTCAAATGATAATTTAGTATTTTGAAGAGACCGGTAGAGATGGCCTTTAGCCACCTTTACAGCAGCCTCCCAGATCCCACCAAAATGCGGAGCCCTAGGAGGAATAAAATGAAATTTAATGTGTTCTTTGTTACAAAAATTAATAATAGAATCATTTGTGGATTTATAAAGCCACATGCTACGAAATTCAGAGAGTTCGGATTCAGCCCCTACGAAGTTAGTTGCATTGTCACAGAAAACATCGGATGGGAGCCCTCTACGACTAATCATACGCTTAAGTGAGGCGATAAAGGCGTCAGATGATAAATCAGAGACAGGTTCTAAATGAACAGCTTTAGAAGTGAAGCAGACGAAGACAGCGATATACGACTTGTAAGGGACTTTCCCCCTGACACGATGGTAAGTATAGACAGGTCCTGCAAAATCTACAGTCAGTTTTTCAAGACAGTACCTACCATCGAGGAGTGGCCAATTGATCTGTTTCACTATGTTCTTTTTTGCAGAAATTCACATTTGAATATCTTCCTTTTACATTTTTTGGCGAACTCTGTGATGTAGTTGGTGAGAAGTGTTTATAAATAATAAAATAAGAACTATCTTAATTTTTGCTTTTTCTTATTTAAATTGTAGGTCTCTGGAATTCAATTGAAATATCTTTCTTCATTCATGATTTATTGCTTTCGATGCCGTCAACATCTTCAATTCAAACCCAAATCCAGAATTACTCAATTTAGGCTCTTGAGATACAGTTCTCCACAAAAGTCTGCGTACAGCGATGAATACTTGAAAAAACCCGCTGTTATTCACAAACGATGATTGATAAAATTTTTTGAAAAGTATATTTCAATTAAACAATATTCAAGGTTTTGATTTTTTATAACATAAATAAACAAAATATTCTTTATTTAGAAATAAACAAATTGAAATAAAAGATATGAAAAAAACCTTAAAAAACTAATTATTCTTCTTTATTACTTTTGGTGTCAGTATTTCGTCGGTTTTGCATGAACCCTACAAGTTTTTCTGTATAAAGCTGAGATCACACGATTGGTCAAATGTACCGATTTTTGTCCATTTGTATCGTGTGAATGGCAGAAAATATTGGGCATAAGGCAGATAGGACAATTTTTTTGGCAGATAGGCAGATAAAAATGATCTGTCTTGTACCAATCGTGTGAACTGTTCATACACCGATGAAGACAGAAAAAATTCTTAAATGTGCAGATAATTTGTTCTGTCACTTAATGACCGATCATAGTGACCAATCAAAGCAGATACGTTCATTTAATTTTTTGTTGGTGTTGAAAATAACGATTTTTTAATAATAAGGACCGCCAAAAGAGAGAAAATGCATGGCGAGTTGTTGCTACTAAATGTCCTGGCCGTGACGTAGATAAATGTAAAGCCAAATGGGCAAATTTGAAAACAGCCTACAACAACACACAAAAAAATTAATGACAAAATCGGGCCAAGGTGCATCGACCAAGAAACCTCATTGGCCTTTCTGAAGTGCCATGCAGTTTTATCACAATTTTTTAATGCATCATAGATAGCTTTGCACACTTCATGGCACAAACAAGATATGGTATTTGGTGCTATTCGAAAGTGAACCGATAAGCTTTTGAAGTTGTCTCCACGAGCTAAAAAACGTAGCGTGACTGCCAATTTTTCATTTGCTGAAATAGCTTGGCGCATGTTGGTGTTATCTTTTTTGATTTGTGGAGAAACTAATTTAAGCAGATCATTAAAAGTGGCTTCATTTATTCGCAAGAAATTTTTAAATAAAAATTTCTGATTTTCGATTTCTCGGAACTCCGCCAAAGTTTTTACAGAAGCGCCATCACCTCCTTCTCAAGAGCCAATCCCGCACCCAAACATTTGGCTTCTGTGCCTTTCTTCTTTTTTTTTTTTGTTTTTCAATTAAATATACACAAATGCACATTATGGCAGCTAGTTTTTTCCGTGTGGACATCATTTTAATTTTATTTTATTTTGTATTTTTTTAATTAAATTCAATAATTATATATTATCAAACATATAAACAACTAGCAGCCCGTCCCGGCTTCGCACGGGTAAACATAAATAGGTATAGATAATATAGCTTTCTAATGAAAAAAGAATTTTTAAAATCGGTCCAGTACTTTTTGAATTTATTCGTTACATACAAAAATACAAATCTTTCCTCTTTATAATATTAGTGTAGATTGCTGTTGAAAATAATGCCAGATCGTGTGACAGGTTTGTACAGATATCGGTCATATTCTTGCTGTGCACAAATAAGCGCCGAAAATATTTGGCTAAAATACACCAATCGTGTGAACACCTACAAATAATTTCGGTACACAAAATTTCTGTCTCCAAATGTGTACAGAAAAATTTCGGCCGAAATCGGTACATTTGACCAATCGTGTGATCTCAGCTTAAGAACTGCTTATATTATTCCATTCAGATAATAAGGCTTCTTTTAACTGAGGTTTATTTTGAATATCGTGGATGCGGATCTTCCTTACTAAAACATACCATAGGTGTTCAATGGGGTTTATATCTGGACTCTGTGGTGGGGTTCGTAGCAAGTGGGGAGTGTTGTATGCCAGCCACATACGTGTATTATGTGCGGTGTGTTTGGGGTCGTTGTCTTGCTGGAAATAGTAATCGTTTGCAATACCCAAAATGTCGGCACTTGTTTTTAAATTTCGTTTGAGGATGTCAATATAAACATATTGATCCATGATCCCTTCGATTATTTCCAGAGTTACTGTCGTTAGAGTAATTTGGCGTCTGTCTGAGATTGTTATTGGAGCGCTCTGTTTGTGTTCCGTCCAGTCTTTCTATAAGTTTTGTGCAAGCTTCCATATGCAATGCAGACTTTGTAGACTGGTTAAAATCAATGTTGACCCCATTAAATAGTTCTGTCCACTTATTTGCCCAATAAACACACTTCCTTACCACGACATCAAAAAGATTTCTCAGTAATCTGTTTCAAGAAGGGTGCCAACTCTTGGATGTTCTTGAAATTAAGTTCGACTGTTGAAAGAAATGCTTTTGGAAGCCCTGTTTCTAGGTTAATCACTTAATTTGGTGTGTTGCTGGGTAAGGAAAAACATCTCTCGATAGTTTGTAATTTCTTAACTTCGTTATGATGGGAATAACCCCAAACTTGGGCACAGTAGTTCATCACTGATTTTGAAGCAGCTTGGAAGGAAGCACAATACCCTCGGCATAAAGTAAAACTTTTACTGATATGCCTTCACCCGCAAGATCAGAGTGGAGGTCCACCAAAAACAAGATAAATAGCAGAGCACTGAGAATGAATCCCTATTTTACACCTTGGTTGATTGAAAGAAGTAGTTGACGTTAGTTCTATTCCATGCCGTTGTATCGATAGGGAACATTTTTGTGGATATTCCCAAAAGTGTCAGTTTGTGGCATAACGCTTCTCTGTTCATATTATCAAAAGCACCTTTAAAATTAATGAAAAACGCGTCTTTTTTTTGATTAAGTTGTAGTTTTATAAGGCAAAAGATTGAGAATTTGTGCCACAGTTGGAATTCTTTCAAGGTTTGATTCTCTGCGACCCATCGATTATGTCGATTGAAGATAACAGCTTTTATATAATATCCACCATAGTTTTATTTATTTTTATTTATTTATTATTCATCAATCAGAGCATATTGTACTCTTACAGACTAAGATACATAATTAAAAATTTAGTTACATATTTGTAGGTCGATATATACAATTCAAATTACATTTAATTGATTTACATAGTTAATCTATTATTAGATAGTTAATCTATTGTAGATAGACCAAGGTAGTTGACTACATCGATTGGGTTCACTTTTTTGAAAAAAAGGAAACATCATTGACTCTTTGTAAGAATCGAGAATGGTTCATGTACGAGCAAAGCTTTTTTTACTCGCTCTGCTTGGATTTTAATCGCGAATGTCTGACTAGCAAATCTTTACAGAAAATTACTTAAATAGATATTTCTATTGTTTTGTACATTTTGTTACAATAAAAGATGGCCGATGATTTTTAGTGGCGGCAAATTTAAAAAGTTAAGAATTTTTAGTACGAGTTTAGGACCTTGACATTTTAAGCTATAATCGCAATGATTTTTTATTTACATTTTAGAATTTTAATTCAAATTTAGGTTTTAAGTTTTAATTCAAGTTAAAGTTTAAGTATTCAAAATATCAAATTGAAATAAATTTAGTTTTAAGTTAAACGTTAATTTAAATATAGATTTTAAGTGAATTCAAAAAATGAGTTTAATATAATTCAATAATAGGTTGATGAACTGCTGGTGCTTCAACATTCCGCCCCTTTTGAAAGATCCCTCTTTCAACAAGGCAGTAGGGCAAGTTTGTGGATAGGACGTTTAAAGGTGCCATTTGCAGTACGAATTTCAGCAACTCTGACGTTCCCGTCTTCACCAGGGAAAGTTTTTTGGATTCTTCCTAGTGACCATCTCAAATTATCTTCCTGTACAACAACCATAGAGCCAAGAGCAATGTTCGGTGATTTCGACGACCACTTTGATCGTTGTTGAAGTTCTTGTAGATACCCTTTTTGCCAACGTTGCCAAAAGTGTGACTTGACATTGTTGATGCGACGCCAATAAGGTAGAATGTCAGGGTTAGTGCTATCATCTGAAGGTTCTGGAATCGCTCTCATCGACGAACCAATCAAGAGGTGCCCTGGTGTTAAAGTTTCAAAATCGTTAGGGTCATTAGTGAGTGGAGTGATGGGCCGAGAGTTCATCACAGCTTCGATTTCACATAGTGCTGTAGCAAGTTCTTCAAATGATAATTTAGTATTTTGAAGAGACCGGTAGAGATGGCCTTTAGCCACCTTTACAGCAGCCTCCCAGATCCCACCAAAATGCGGAGCCCTAGGAGGAATAAAATGAAATTTAATGTGTTCTTTGTTACAAAAATTAATAATAGAATCATTTGTGGATTTATAAAGCCACATGCTACGAAATTCAGAGAGTTTGGATTCAGCCCCTACGAAGTTAGTTGCATTGTCACAGAAAACATCGGATGGGAGCCCTCTACGACTAATCATACGCTTAAGTGAGGCGATAAAGGCGTCAGATGATAAATCAGAGACAGGTTCTAAATGAACAGCTTTAGAAGTGAAGCAGACGAAGACAGCGATATACGACTTGTAAGGGACTTTCCCCCTGACACGATGGTAAGTATAGACAGGTCCTGCAAAATCTACAGTCAGTTTTTCAAGACAGTACCTACCATCGAGGAGTGGCCAATTGATCTGTTTCACTATGTTCTTTTTTGCAGAAATTCACATTTGAATATCTTCCTTTTACATTTTTTGGCGAACTCTGTGATGTAGTTGGTGAGAAGTGTTTATAAATAATAAAATAAGAACTATCTTAATTTTTGCTTTTTCTTATTTAAATTGTAGGTCTCTGGAATTCAATTGAAATATCTTTCTTCATTCATGATTTATTGCTTTCGATGCCGTCAACATCTTCAATTCAAACCCAAATCCAGAATTACTCAATTTAGGCTCTTGAGATACAGTTCTCCACAAAAGTCTGCGTACAGCGATGAATACTTGAAAAAACCCGCTGTTATTCACAAACGATGATTGATAAAATTTTTTGAAAAGTATATTTCAATTAAACAATATTCAAGGTTTTGATTTTTTATAACATAAATAAACAAAATATTCTTTATTTAGAAATAAACAAATTGAAATAAAAGATATGAAAAAAACCTTAAAAAACTAATTATTCTTCTTTATTACTTTTGGTGTCAGTATTTCGTCGGTTTTGCATGAACCCTACAAGTTTTTCTGTATAAAGCTGAGATCACACGATTGGTCAAATGTACCGATTTTTGTCCATTTGTATCGTGTGAATGGCAGAAAATATTGGGCATAAGGCAGATAGGACAATTTTTTTGGCAGATAGGCAGATAAAAATGATCTGTCTTGTACCAATCGTGTGAACTGTTCATACACCGATGAAGACAGAAAAAATTCTTAAATGTGCAGATAATTTGTTCTGTCACTTAATGACCGATCATAGTGACCAATCAAAGCAGATACGTTCATTTAATTTTTTGTTGGTGTTGAAAATAACGATTTTTTAATAATAAGGACCGCCAAAAGAGAGAAAATGCATGGCAAGTTGTTGCTACTAAATGTCCTGGCCGTGACGTAGATAAATGTAAAGCCAAATGGGCAAATTTGAAAACAGCCTACAACAACACACAAAAAAATTAATGACAAAATCGGGCCAAGGTGCATCGACCAAGAAACCTCATTGGCCTTTCTGAAGTGCCATGCAGTTTTATCACAATTTTTTAATGCATCATAGATAGCTTTGCACACTTCATGGCACAAACAAGATATGGTATTTGGTGCTATTCGAAAGTGAACCGATAAGCTTTTGAAGTTGTCTCCACGAGCTAAAAAACGTAGCGTGACTGCCAATTTTTCATTTGCTGAAATAGCTTGGCGCATGTTGGTGTTATCTTTTTTGATTTGTGGAGAAACTAATTTAAGCAGATCATTAAAAGTGGCTTCATTTATTCGCAAGAAATTTTTAAATAAAAATTTCTGATTTTCGATTTCTCGGAACTCCGCCAAAGTTTTTACACAAGCGCCATCACCTCCTTCTCAAGAGCCAATCCCGCACCCAAACATTTGGCTTCTGTGCCTTTCTTCTTTTTTTTTTGTTTTTCAATTAAATATACACAAATGCACATTATGGCAGCTAGTTTTTTCCGTGTGGACATCATTTTAATTTTATTTTATTTTGTATTTTTTTAATTAAATTCAATAATTACATATTATCAAACATATAAACAACTAGCAGCCCGTCCCGGCTTCGCACGGGTAAACATAAATAGGTATAGATAATATAGCTTTCTAATGAAAAAAGAATTTTTAAAATCGGTCCAGTACTTTTTGAATTTATTCGTTACATACAAAAATACAAATCTTTCCTCTTTATAATATTAGTGTAGATTGCTGTTGAAAATAATGCCAGATCGTGTGACAGGTTTGTACAGATATCGGTCATATTCTTGCTGTGCACAAATAAGCGCCGAAAATATTTGGCTAAAATACACCAATCGTGTGAACACCTACAAATAATTTCGGTACACAAAATTTCTGTCTCCAAATGTGTACAGAAAAATTTCGGCCGAAATCGGTACATTTGACCAATCGTGTGATCTCAGCTTAAGAACTGCTTATATTATTCCATTCAGATAATAAGGCTTCTTTTAACTGAGGTTTATTTTGAATATCGTGGATGCGGATCTTCCTTACTAAAACATACCATAGGTGTTCAATGGGGTTTATATCTGGACTCTGTGGTGGGGTTCGTAGCAAGTGGGGAGTGTTGTATGCCAGCCACATACGTGTATTATGTGCGGTGTGTTTGGGGTCGTTGTCTTGCTGGAAATAGTAATCGTTTGCAATACCCAAAATGTCGGCACTTGTTTTTAAATTTCGTTTGAGGATGTCAATATAAACATATTGATCCATGATCCCTTCGATTATTTCCAGAGTTACTGTCGTTAGAGTAATTTGGCGTCTGTCTGAGATTGTTATTGGAGCGCTCTGTTTGTGTTCCGTCCAGTCTTTCTATAAGTTTTGTGCAAGCTTCCATATGCAATGCAGACTTTGTAGACTGGTTAAAATCAATGTTGACCCCATTAAATAGTTCTGTCCACTTATTTGCCCAATAAACACACTTCCTTACCACGACATCAAAAAGATTTCTCAGTAATCTGTTTCAAGAAGGGTGCCAACTCTTGGATGTTCTTGAAATTAAGTTCGACTGTTGAAAGAAATGCTTTTGGAAGCCCTGTTTCTAGGTTAATCACTTAATTTGGTGTGTTGCTGGGTAAGGAAAAACATCTCTCGATAGTTTGTAATTTCTTAACTTCGTTATGATGGGAATAACCCCAAACTTGGGCACAGTAGTTCATCACTGATTTTGAAGCAGCTTGGAAGGAAGCACAATACCCTCGGCATAAAGTAAAACTTTTACTGATATGCCTTCACCCGCAAGATCAGAGTGGAGGTCCACCAAAAACAAGATAAATAGCAGAGCACTGAGAATGAATCCCTATTTTACACCTTGGTTGATTGAAAGAAGTAGTTGACGTTAGTTCTATTCCATGCCGTTGTATCGATAGGGAACATTTTTGTGGATATTCCCAAAAGTGTCAGTTTGTGGCATAACGCTTCTCTGTTCATATTATCAAAAGCACCTTTAAAATTAATGAAAAACGCGTCTTTTTTTTGATTAAGTTGTAGTTTTATAAGGCAAAAGATTGAGAATTTGTGCCACAGTTGATTAGATTTGTCTATATGCAGCTTGGAATTCTTTCAAGGTTTGATTCTCTGCGACCCATCGATTATGTCGATTGAAAATAACAGCTTTTATATAATATCCACCATAGTTTTATTTATTTTTATTTATTTATTATTCATCAATCAGAGCATATTGTACTCTTACAGACTAAGATACATAATTAAAAATTTAGTTACATATTTGTAGGTCGATATATACAATTCAAATTACATTTAATTGATTTACATAGTTAATCTATTATTAGATAGTTAATCTATTGCAGATAGACCAAGGTAGTTGACTACATCGATTGGGTTCACTTTTTTGAAAAAAAGGAAACATCATTGACTCTTTGTAAGAATCGAGAATGGTTCATGTACGAGCAAAGCTTTTTTTACTCGCTCTGCTTGGATTTTAATCGCGAATGTCTGACTAGCAAATCTTTACAGAAAATTACTTAAATAGATATTTCTATTGTTTTGTACATTTTGTTACAATAAAAGATGGCCGATGATTTTTAGCGGCGGCAAATTTAAAAAGTTAAGAATTTTTAGTACGAGTTTAGGATCTTGACATTTTAAGCTATAATCGCAATGATTTTTTATTTACATTTTAGAATTTTAATTCAAATTTAGGTTTTAAGTTTTAATTCAAGTTAAAGTTTAAGTATTCAAAATATCAAATTGAAATAAATTTAGTTTTAAGTTAAACGTTAATTTAAATATAGATTTTAAGTGAATTCAAAAAATGAGTTTAATATAATTCAATAATAGGTTGATGAACTGCTGGTGCTTCAACATTCCGCCCCTTTTGAAAGATCCCTCTTTCAACAAGCCAGTAGGGCAAGTTTGTGGATAGGACGTTTAAATGTGCCATTTGCAGTACGAATTTCAGCAACTCTGACGTTCCCGTCTTCACCAGGGAAAGTTTTTTGGATTCTTCCTAGTGACCATCTCAAATTATCTTCCTGTACAACAACCATAGAGCCAAGAGCAATGTTCGGTGATTTCGACGACCACTTTGATCGTTGTTGAAGTTCTTGTAGATACCCTTTTTGCCAACGTTGCCAAAAGTGTGACTTGACATTGTTGATGCGACGCCAATAAGGTAGAATGTCAGGGTTAGTGCTATCATCTGAAGGTTCTGGAATCGCTCTCATCGACGAACCAATCAAGAGGTGCCCTGGTGTTAAAGTTTCAAAATCGTTAGGGTCATTAGTGAGTGGAGTGATGGGCCGAGAGTTCATCACAGCTTTGATTTCACATAGTGCTGTAGCAAGTTCTTCAAATGATAATTTAGTATTTTGAAGAGACCGGTAGAGATGGCCTTTAGCCACCTTTACAGCAGCCTCCCAGATCCCACCAAAATGCGGAGCCCTAGGAGGAATAAAATGAAATTTAATGTGTTCTTTGTTACAAAAATTAATAATAGAATCATTTGTGGATTTATAAAGCCACATGCTACGAAATTCAGAGAGTTTGGATTCAGCCCCTACGAAGTTAGTTGCATTGTCACAGAAAACATCGGATGGGAGCCCTCTACGACTAATCATACGCTTAAGTGAGGCGATAAAGGCGTCAGATGATAAATCAGAGACAGGTTCTAAATGAACAGCTTTAGAAGTGAAGCAGACGAAGACAGCGATATACGACTTGTAAGGGACTTTCCCCCTGACACGATGGTAAGTATAGACAGGTCCTGCAAAATCTACTCCACAACGTAAAAAGGGTCGACAAGCCGTTAACCTTTCGGCAGGAAGATTTCCCATCACCTGTACATATCGAACATAGTAAACGCAGTTTCGAACCACTTTTCTAGCTAGGTCTCGAGCATTGATGATCCACATTTTCTGTCGAATTAAGGTAACCAATGACTTTGGCCCAGCGTGATAATTGGTATGATGAAGATAGTCAGCATAACATAGACTGAAGTTTGACTCTTTACTCAGCAGAATCGGATGTTTCTCTTCTTCTGGAATTTCAGCATTCGTTAATCGCCCTCCAACTTTAAGAATAGGGTATCCTAGGGAATTATCCAAGAATGGATTAAGATATTTCAGAGAATTTTTCAGCTCCTTTCCCTTTTGAATTTGACCTATTGCTTCTGGAAACATTTGGGTTTGCAGTAGGTAGACTATGTTACTAAACGCGTTATCAAGCTCAACAATTTTAAGTGGTGACAGTTCAGATGAGTTTCCCGACTTCCGTTTGTTCAGTTGCTCAAGGAGCATTTGTTTTCTTACTAACGGCGGGATGTTCTTTGATTTCCATATTTTCAGCTGATTAATGTATCTTAAAATGTAGGCGAAGATATTTATGACCTTGGTGTAGCTACTGCAATTGTTGATAGTGATGATCATATTGTTTTCGGGTGTTTGGGTGCATACTAATGTTGTTTTCCGTTTCTCCATTTCCAATTCTTCAGAAGACAGAAGATTCTGTGGATTTGTAGGCCAATAATTTGACGCTTTGAGCAAAAACGGAGGCCCAGCAAAGCAATACGAGTTTCTCAGTTCCTCGACAGAGCTTCCCCTTGAAACGATATCAGCTGGGTTGAATTCAGTTGGAACGTACTTCCATGTTATACCCTCAGATTTTTCTTGGATTTCAGCGACGCGGTTTCCGACAAACGTGCTGAGTTTAGATGAGTGAGTAGAGATCCAGTGCAATACCACCGATGAATCACTCCAGAAATAAGTCCCTGAGCAAGAATGATTGAAGACCGACTTAATTTCCCACCACAATTTGATGAGAAGATGAGCAGCACAAAGTTATAAACGAGGAATTTGCTTCTTCTTCGATGGAGCTACTTTTGATTTTGCGACCAACAATTTCACAGTAACATCCCCTGATCCATCAACTGTTCGGACATAAAGGCAACACCCATAAGCCTTGATGGACGCATCACAAAAACCATGTATTTGAAGATGTTTTCTTGTATCCGCTAGAACGTATCGAGGAACTTTGACATTTTGTACAGCGTTTAAATCAACCATGAATTGCCTCCATTCGGTATCAATAGCCTGTGGAATAGCTGCATCCCAATTGATTTTGTCTATCCACAGCTGTTGAAGTATTGTCTTTGCCCTAACGATAATGGGACAAAGTAAACCTAGTGGATCAAATAGTGATGACGCAACAGACAGAATTTTCCTTTTAGTATACGAAGCGTAAGATTTTGTACTATTGTATGAAAAACTAAAATTGTCTTCGTGAACGTCCCAAGTTATTCCCAGGGCACTTGTTACATTCGATTCTGATAAGTTGAGGTCTTTAATCTCCTCATTTGAAGATATTGACGAATGGTTACTATGCCATTTGGATAATTCGAGACCCGCGGATGCCAGAATAGCCACAACTTCTCGTTGTATTTATTTCAGAGTGTTGAGATCATTTGAGCCGGTTATCATGTCGTCTACATACAAATCTGAACGCAAAACGTTAGCACCAAGTTTGTATTGAGCTTCATATTTGTCTCCGAAATACTTGAGACACCTTATCGCCATGAATGGCGCAGAAGTAGTACATTATGTTACCGTATTAAGTTCGTACGTTTCTATAGGTGACTCTTCACTCTCCCTCCATAGAATGTACAGGTACTTTCGTTGCGATGGATGAATTAGAATCTGTCTGTACATTTTGACAATGTCAGCAGTCAGCACGTATTTGTGCATTCTAAACCGAAGCAATATCATGAAAAGATCATCCTGAATTGTGAGACCTACCATTAAGATACTATTGAGAGAAACCTGAGTAGCTGTTCTACAAGAAGCATCAAAGACAACCCTTAATTTGGTTGAAGAGCTATTTGGACACACTGGTGCGGCAAGTAATAGTGAGGTTCGTTTAAGACTGGATTTCTAATGAGAGACATGTGACCTAGTGTCTGATACTCCCGCAGGAAGTCAACGTAAGCTGATTTAAGAGATGAATCTTTCTGCAATCTGCGCTCTAAAGACATAAAACGTCGAAAAGCTGCTCCATAGGAATCTCCAAGTGTTTCAGGATCTTTTTTGAACGGAAGTTTCAGCATGAGTCGTCCACTCGGTAGTTCTTCAATAGACTGGTTGAATAGTTCTTCACACTCCATTTGTTATTCTGTCCATTTTGATTTTTGTCCAGAGACAGCTTCCAAATCCCAAAACCGTTCCACAAATTCGTTTAAGTTATCATCGCTTACGCTGAAACAGCAATTGTTTCTTTGATTTCCTACGCGCTGTTTGTACCTTCCAGACACAATCCATCCCAAGTGGGTGTTTTGTAGTAGCGGCATTTCGGGACCCAATTTGATCTGACCCACGAGCAATAATCCGAAAAAGGCTTCGGCTCCGAGAAGAATGTCGATTGCAGCTGGCTTATTGAACTGTTCGTCAGCAAGTTCGATGTTTTTCGGTATATTCCAACAGGTAACGTCCAGAGCAACATCAGGTTGGTATCCAGTGATGGAAGGTGCAACAAGACAGTCGTTATTTGACTTCCAAACTGCGAAGAAGTGTTATTCATATTTTATTTAAAAGTTAAATTATAGTGCAAGTGTTTGAGACTTAGATAAAGTTGGCAAGTTGCCACTAGTTTATTCAACTGAGCGGTAGCCTAGTGGAGGTGGAGTCCGGAAGCAGATCCAAGGGTCGTGGGTTCGATTCC